>JBAMYA010047916.1:0-10132 GCA_037176975.1 Arrhamphus sclerolepis
ACGCCCCCCAAAAGAATGTCAGCGCCCCCCTTTTGAAAATATTGCTGCCAGCGCCCCCTTTCATCCTCCCAACGCCTTCCCTGAGACGATGCTTCCTGTAGATGTTCTCTGTTCTACGAAGTGGAGTTCCAGCAATACTTCAGGCAGTTCTCTCAACCCTCTGCAACACTTTCCAGTTTGACACAGAGATGCAGCTAGTCAGAATGCTCCCGATGGTGTAGTAGTAGATGTTTACCAGGATGTCTTAAGATGGTTGGTTCTTTTTCAGAGACCTCAGAAGTGTAGTCAAACATAACAGCAAAACTGGTATACTACAAGCACGCTTGCTAATCCAAAAGTACCTATTTGTGTTCTTTCTGTCAATTAAATGTTCTGACAGTAGTGAAGTTATGTGCTTTTGTTCTTATTTCCACAGGCTTTGTTCGCTTTCTGCTGCCTAGCAACAGGTTGTTATTGCTGCTGTTGCCTGTGTTGCTGCTGTAACTGTTGCTGTGGTAAATGTAAACCTCGGCCACCCATGGACCAGGAACCCGAGTTCTATGTCTCCCCTGAGGACCTTGAAGCCCAAATGACTGCAGACGAGAGAGGTGAATATTATTAATCTGACGTAGTTATGAAAAAAGGCAATCATAACCCTATTTTCTTAAAGAAAGATCTCTGTTTCTTTTTTGATAGCATGTCCCATTTTAATTAAATTCAATAATACTTTATTAGTCCTTGAAAGAAAAATAATCGTTGTAATAACTGTCATTATTTGGGTCTCTATGAATATTCATTGTAGAAGGTTTCAGCTGTGGGCAGGAATGATCTCCTGCAGTGGTCTGTGTTGCAGCAGATCTGCAGAAGCCTCAGATTGAAGACACTTTTGTTGAATGACTGTGTTGTCGGTTGCCCATTGTTCTTTTAGTTTTATGAAGTATCTTCCTTCAGAAGATTAAAAACATAATGGAAAACCTTGAGTCATTTATAGTAATACATGCACTGTCCAGCCATCCATTAACTTCCATCTATCCAGATCTCGGTCACAGTGGCAGCATCCCAAGTAGAGAGGCCCAGACCTCCTCCTCCAGCTCTTCCGTGAGGGCACCAAGGCATTCCCAGGGCAGCCGAGAGACATCATCTGTCCGGCATGTCCTGGGTCTGCCTCGTGGCCTTCTCCTGGTTGGACTTGCCTGAAACACCTCCTGCTGGAGGAGTCCAGGGTGTTCCTGACCACATGCCTCTACCACCTTAACTGGCTCCTCTTGATGTGGAGGAGCAGTGACTCTCTTAGTTCCTCCCAGATAACTGAACTTCTCACCTTATCTTGAAGGAAGAGTCCAGCCACCCTACGGAGGAAACCCAGTTCAGCTGCTTGTATCTGCGATCTCATTCTTCTGGTCACTACCCACAGTACATGACCATAGGTGAGGGCGGGAACGAAGATTGAAGAGTAAACAGAGTCAGGTTTCTCTTCACCACAACAGACCAGTACAGAGTCCACACCATTCTTCCCTCACTCATGAACAAGACCCTGAGATACTTAAACTCCTCCACTTGAGGAAGTGGAGGAGTTTCAACTCTCATCCTGGAGAGGACACTCCACCCTTTTCCAACTGAGAATCATGGTCTCAGATTTGGAGGTGCTGATTCTCATCACAAGCTCTTCACACTCGGCTGCAACTGCTCCAGTGAAAGCTGAAGGTCTCCACCCGATGATGCCAGCAGGACCACATCATCTGAAAAAAGCAGAGAAGAAATCCCAACACCACTGAAAGGGATTCCACCTGCTACTGGACTGCACTGAGAAATTCTGTCCACAAAGATTATGAAAAGAACTGGTGACAAAGATCAGGCATGACAGGGTCCACCTCTCACTGAAAACAAATCTCACTTATGACTGGCAATGTGGACAAAACTCTTGCTTCGTTTGTACTGGTCCTGGGTATCTCATAACAATGTACCCAGTACCCGATACTCTTGGAGCACACCCATAGGACATCCCGAGGGACATGGTCAAATCCCCTCTCCAAGTCCACAAAACACATGTGGACTGGTTGGGTGAATTCCCATGCTCGCTCCCTACTGAGGGTGTAGAGCTGGTCCAGTGTTCCATGGCCAAGACAGAACCGGCATTGTCCCTCCTGGATGCCAGGCTTGACAATCGATTGAACTGTCTTCTCCAGCACCCCTGCATAGACCTTAGCAGGGAGGCTGAGGAGTGTGATTTCCCCGTAATTGCAGCACACCCCCCTTCTTAAAAAGGGGAACCACCACCCCAGTCTGCTAATCCAGAAGTACTTCCCCTGATGTCCACGCAATGTTAAGAGACAGCCCCACAACATCCAGAGCTCTGAGGAACTCAGGGAGGATCTCATCCACCCCTGGATCCCTACCACCATGCAGCGTAACGACTGTCGTGACCTCAGCTTGCCAGGATCTTCTCTGAGCTGACCAGAGGCCCCTTCCCTTGCCTCACCAAACTCCTCCCACATCTGCCTCAGAAACTGCAGAGGCCGCAGCCCACTTGGCCTGTTGGTACCTGTTAGCTGCTTCCAGAGTCCCACAAACTAACCAAGCTCGATAGGACTCCTCCCTGACAACTTTGAGGTTTAAATAGATGATATGTAAATAAAATTGAATTGAACTGAATTCTTCAGCCTGACGGTGCTGCTTACCTGAGGAGTCCACCACCAGGTTCAAGGATTGCTGCCTGTCATGGTTTTTTACTTGCTAGTCCTAATTTTGAAAATAATATTCAGATGTAACTTTCATATTCAGGATTAATCTGCAGTTAACTGAATCTTGAATCTTTAGTAAAAAGGCACAGCCTACTGAAAATGTTTCCACAACTATACATGGTAATTCTCAGGTACGTCTTATCCATCCTGTTATCGTTCGGGATGTTAGAGTTGTGAATTATGTTTATATGGTCAAGAAATGTCAGTGAAGTGAAAACATCCAATGGACTTGCTCTCAGTTGGACTGGTGATGTAGTGTATCTGTGAGGCTAAACCAAGACATAATAAACCAAACCAATATATTTAATACTAGCTTTAATAAAAGCAGTTCTTTTAACACGGCTGTAATGGAACTGATTTATCATATAACTTTACTGAATACATAATTTTCTAATTTGAGTATGTACCTTTTTCCTTTCCAGGTGGCAGCGAACCCATCATCATGCAGCCGTCATCAGCCACGGAAACCACTCAGCTCACCTCTGATGCACATCACAGCTACAAGACTGATAACTACTAAGAGCACACACACATATACAGCCCTCACCTTAAAAGTAATTACAGCTAATAGGACTGGGCGCTATCTCGACTCTAATTTATATCAATGTTATTTCAGCACCAAATTGCTTCAAAAGTAGTTTCTCATTCCCCCCAAAACATTCATTATTTATTATTTATTATCAAAGCAGCAATCTTCCAATTAGAAAACCACCGAGTCAGGTATGAAGCCCCTGGACTTGATTAATGTGTAAGGCTGCGCTAGTTTTAGAAGTTCCCCCCAACTCTTCACTCTGTGAGCAATCAAGCTCTACTTGTGTGTGTGTGTGTGTGTGGTGGGGTGGTGGGGGGGGTTGTCAAAGTCAGTGACAAAAGCACTTTTAACTGACTGCCCAACTCCAAGCTACCAAAGTGAACACAGAAGGAGAAGCTGAGAGCTGACACCAGCCATGTTCACTCAGAGATCATGGTTTGAAGATGCAGTGGAGTTCCCGTCTCCAGTCAGCCTCCACTTACCAGTTGTGCATTCAGTGATTCCATGAAGGTGCAATAGTTCCTCCCCAGTTTGTGCTTTCACAAAGCATTATCAAATTCCATCCCTTTTCTCTGCTTCACAATCCACAGTCAGTAAAAAGTCCCTAATGTCTTTGGTCACTGCCTCTTTTATTTATTTGCCACTAAATAAAACATGTGACACTGGGTTGTGCTAGCCCCAGTTAACCTGCCACTCCTGGTGTTACGGTTACCACTGAAGCTGCAGGAGGGAGACAACAGTCTCCTCCAGGTTGCTAAGCTGCTCACTGGCTACTCAAAAAAAAACAAAAAAAACAAAGCTGCCAAACGGTGGTAATTATTTATCTTTTAAAATTTATTTTCTTTTACCTTTCTGTCTTTGTTGCATCGATAGCGTGCTTGCCTCTTGGCCAGGAGTTCAGACAGCATGCCTGAAATCCACAGTCACATGACTACCATCCCCATGAGGGACTTGGTCCTCTGCACAGTTTGCAGCCATCTTTTGCAGCTGTGCCTTTCAAATGCCAATTCACACAACACCCCCATTCTCCCTGTGTTTTTGCACCACACAAGGTGGAACAGAGGTGGATCAGCCGTGGGATAAAATATATCTGTGCTGTTCATAGGCAGGAAGAGCAAAGATGCTAGAAAGAGGCAGAATGAGCAGGCTGTGTGATTGGAGCTGCAGTGAGCCGTCACACAGCACTTACCTCATACTGGCACAAAAAGACGTCCTTGTTCAGCTGCCGCTGCTCCTCTTTGGTACTTCACAGGCCAAGCAGAGGTGGAACAGCACCACCACAGCAGAAGTATTGGTGAGAGCAGCTTGCTCCACTACACTGATCTGCCATTACAGACAACCTTCAAGTCACTTGTGTGATTAAAGTCATTTTTAATGTGAGCTGTGTCAATGGCACATCAGCTTTGAACCCCAGTCTGAACCCAAGTACTTAACTAAAAACACTGATGTGCAGTAAAGGCACATGAGTCCTGAACTGAGTGAGCTGTATGAAAATACCTCTGACTGTCATAGAGCTATTGTGATATTTCGTACTCATAATACCAAGATATCTTTATTTATTACTATTTTAGAATACAGGGATGTGAATCTTGTTCAGTATCGCCCAGCCCTAAGTGCTACTTTATCAGCCAATAAGACACTCATATGCTCACACAAAGACATAAAAGACAGGCTGCACCACAACTATAAAACATATGCATCTGCTACACAGCTACACTTGCACAGTTCATCACTTCATTTGTTTCCTTCATCCTCCTCCTGTGGAACCACACATCAGGAAATGGTGATGACATCACTCACCTACAGACTGGAGCTCAGCCCTTTTTTCAGTCTGAGATTGAGGACGGGAAGGTAGCTGCAGATGGATTGATGCAGGTAGTTCTGCTCTCCTGCCCTGGCACATACGGCTTTATTTCTTGGACAGAAGAAGAGCTGAAACGTTTTTCACTTTCTCGTATGAGAAGCTCATGAATGAAACTTCATCTGGAGTCTCACTGCATGGAGCTGAAAAGGTTTCAGAAAAGCCCTGTCAAAATGTGAACGCTGATACACCACGGGATGGTTTTACATGAAGAATATACAGTACACACACCTTTAAGAGAAAATAACTGAAACTACGCTAACTGTCTAAATTTCTGTAAATCAGTTTATCAGAAATGAAACAAGAATAACAGAAGTCAAGTGGTGATTTTTATTTTACTGGAATGTTTTTGTCATGTGAAGTGCAACATTCTGTCACCTGAGGTGGATAATTGGGTTACAGCTCATTTGCTTGTATTTTAAATTCTTTAATTTTGCACTTATCTGTGTGATCACCAGCATTATCATAAAGAGGAAGTGTGAGGGTCGATACAGTCAGCATCGTCTGAAAATTAGTCTTATTATTCATCTGAAAAACATTGTTCCATTCATATTTTCTGACAAACAATCAACAAATCCATTTTATCTCTGGAGCAGCTGTTTCCTTTTATCTTGCTGACGAATGCTTCCCTCTCAGCTGACAGGAAGCAGGTCAGATCGTATTTGACTGAAGTACGTACGGTGGATGTGATTCTTTCTCACTTCCCAGACCTCCTTACCATAAGAACGGAGGTTTGGGTCGCTCTTACATGGCCGCCCCTCTGGCTGCTTTTTGTCTTTCAACATGCGCTGCTGAGGACATGAAGCATGTCGCTCTGCTTGTCACCTTCAGTATCACAGAGTAATTTCCTGCTCCATTATTGAACACAGCTTTAGGTGTCATTAATTAAAAATAAAACGCCTTTAGTTTAGGTTGTCTTCCTCACATGAACACTTGAACTCCACCAGCTGCTGGGACAAAGTCTTAGCGAGCTTTTCAATCGGCTCGACTGAAAGTAGCTAGAAGCTGAAGTCACTTATGTGGAAGCTTTGTAGCCGTTTCTAGGTTGTCACTCAAACTCGTACAAACACTGGACATAAGACTCAGAAGGTAGCTATGCTTAGTTGAATTTGTCTCTTCTCCATTGCGTCTTCCTTCCTCGGTATTCACTCTGTCCTCAACAAGTGAAGGACTTGATGGTCTGTTTGTGCGTGCACACGTATGTGCGTGCACGTGTGCAGTAGGAGCTGCAGCACAGACCAGTGTTAAAAGCAGATGCATTATTATAAGACAGACACAAGTGACCCACTTTTGTCAAGTAGACGTTTGGTCATACATGTCCACTGACTGAGACCTATTTTTGTTTTGGTTTTTGATCTTGTTGGAGGGAAGCTAAACATTCTGTGTTGTGTAAAATTTATGTCTAGTATTTGTTTTTGTTGGTCAGAAAGTTATAAAATCCCCTTGTATCTGTCTCTAGATTGTTTTTTTTTGTTTTTTTGTGTTGCTGATGAAGGTTATTGATTGTTCACGTGGCTGGTGTTTCATAGAAACCACAGTTTACAACAATCACTTTTTTAGGGTTTAGGTTTATTTTTTCCAAGCATAACATTCTTTTTATGTACCTTTACTAGTCGCAAGTGATAATTCAGTAGTTTTTCTAAAAAGGAATTTAACAGAAAGGAACATGATGGTTGTTTCAATAGTTTAGCTCGAGAAAATTACACTGAACCAAATTGGCTGATTAATTTGGTTTGTTTTGGCGGCTCAGTGAAACGCGTATTTCTGTATTTCCACACGTCCTGAGGAGCTGCAGTGAGAGCTGTATTTTACCTGGAGACTTTAGCCAAATCTTACCAGTGATTTGGGAACCTACTGCTTCATAAAATTCGGCTCACTTCAATGCCATAAAGTCTTGAGTAAATAAATCGATCTTTCATCAAATGCGTTTTGCTCAGTTAGCTTTGTATGTTGCTCGGTGCAGCTTAATGCCTGGAATACAAGAATATTCACTCAAGACTCCTAAATAATAGAAACCTGTGTTTATTTAGTGAACAGATGATAATACTGCAGCATTATTTTATTTATTTTTCATTTTAGTATTTGAAATAGCTATTATGTCAAGGGAATGTATAGAATTTACATGTAAACTATTTTGACAATGATGTGACAAAATGGCAGAGCTGTAAATAAACAGTGGATGTGGATGTTTTCTGTTTTTAGCATGGGTTGATGATGTTTGTGTCTGTCAGGCTGGCATTAATGGACTAATTAATGACATTTCTGATGTACTGGTGTAAAATAAATGTTTCTGATGCTTCAGAGCCTGATTTCTCCGTCCGAGTTTCATTTATACAAATCTGGATAATCCTGGTCTTGTGGCCTAAAACCGGGTCTCCGGGGTGTGGTTCATACGATTGAAAGATGTCCCAGATCCAGGGTGATTCTGGTTCTTGGGACTGGAGGTACTGGGAACAGATTTCCACTCAGCTTCCAAACACGTCACCCAGCAAACAGTTCCCAGCTTAACCTTCGCCGTCAGAAACTAGAGCCCACACTACGTAACTGACTACATTTTGCTTTTGTTATATTGACAAACAATGATTTTTGAAGTTCATCCACCCAGTTTTAATATTTATTTATTATCAATTACTTAAATGCTCCTCACAGGGGAGTCCTGAACCACCTCCTGCTTTAAACATGCCATCTGTAGGCAGCATTGCTCTGACTGTAGAGATGTTCCTCAACTGGAAAAATCACCTTAGCAGTTGTTTTGAGTGATGTTTCACGGACATCGCTTCATCAAAAACTATTTCTGAGCCTTTGTTTTAAACACGGCAGCTCTGGACAAGCAGGATGCGTTTATTCAGGCAGACGTGGACGTGCAGCGTGCATGAAGCGTGCATGAGTCAGCTCCAGAGCAGACTGACAAACCTGCGCTGTCTCCTCTGGGACCTTTGTGCTCTCTTTTATTTATCTGACTGGATCATAGTCTGCACTTATAAAGCATCATAACTGAAGAAACAAAGAGGGCTGTCCTGTCTGGTCATGCTGCTTTTTACAACTTTGTGTATCTGTGATAGATGTCTGTGCTACACTTTCACCTGCCAGACATTTCACCTGCAGTTGAACTTTCCGCATTTTTAGTTCTTTCGTCTGTAGTTGACAATTTTGGTAAACGCTTTCTTCCTTTAGGTTTTTCTGCCAGAATGTTTTTCATGCACCCTGGTCTGGGCTTGCAGCCCTCCCTGCCTCCCCTACATACACATGAAGACGTGCCTCTCACATAAAATACAGCATGTCCTCCCTCAGTAGTGCCTGCTACAAATCTCTTCAGTGTCTCGACCACCACAATATAAAACATGAATCATGCTGAAATAATCACTCTAACCTAAACCTACCATAATGTGAGTTTTTAAATATCAAATTAGTCTTAACTGGAATGTTTTTAAATGTGACATGTAACACTTTAAGAGAACGGAGTGTAAAAGTAGAAAGAGCACAGCCTGGCAGGGTCTTAATCTGTCCACATACCAGTCACCTCATATGGTGCGTGCATTAGGTTCATTTCAGTGACACTGGGCTGAAACCTGATGCCTCCTCAATACACACTCAAATACAGCAACTGAGCTCAGTCCGTCCTGTTTTACACACAGAGACTGCTGCAGATGACCAGGAGGCTCAAAACCAACAAAACAGTGGGGTTTCCACTGGGACTGAAAGAAGTCCTGCAGCGTTCGATCGTGATCATGTGTGATGGAGAGAAGTGTGGAAGAACAGAAGAAGGATTTTACCGCATGTCCTGTTTGTGGGAGTTTTAGGGGAGAGCTTACCTACTGGCTCCTGCAGGAGATGAAGCTGCATTTCTCAAATTCACTGCCCTTTATGTAACCTCTTGAACTTCAGGACGTGTTCTCACTGGAAATGCGTGAGTTTGTACAATTAAGAGTGAACATATACCTTACCCCCCACTTACCTACAAATACAGAATCCCACTTGAGCTTTGCTCAAAGCTAAAGGTTAAGTTGTTATTTCAAGTCCCGACCGGATCTGCCATTTTTACAAGTCAGCGACTTCATCCACAGTTTGACAGAACTTCACTTTTAAGATTCTGCTGTTTTCAACTAATACTGTGACATATATATATATGATTTTTGAAGTGGATCTTAGAGATTGAAATATTTGATCATCAGCACTTGAACAACTTTTTTTTAAAAATTCACTCTGGAAAAACTTGAAGCTCCATAAGAAATAAAGTTCATCCCTCCCTGCTCTACTGCAAGTTGGTGCATTCTGCAGGATTTTGTCCGTCTTTGGAAAAGAATATCAAAGAACTCTACAAGCCAGGATTTGACTACAAAGATCAATGGAAGACTAGAAGAAGGTTGCCAAACCGACGTTCTCAACTCGCGCTGACCATCAGCAGCCACAGAGGAAGGTAAGGAAACGGGCGCCTCAGCTTTTTTTCTTTTTGTTTGTTTGGTTGTTTTAATTTTGCATGCTAGTATTGTATGTTGCCTTGAGGTTTTATCCTTTTATTATTTTCTTATTTTTTCCATTATACTTTTAAGTCACCTTATAACTTGGAGCCAAACAACTCCCAGCTTCTTCAATCACACAAAGAAATTACACGTACAGAGATGTGGTTCAACAGTTCATCCTGGCCGTGGAACACTGGACCAGCTCTATACCCTCCACAGGGTGCTCCAGGGTTCATGGGAGTTTGCCCAACCAGTCCACATGTGTTTTGTGGACTTGGAGAAGGCTTTCGTCCGTGTCCCTCGTGGCATTCTGTGGGAGGTGCTCCGGGAGTATGGGGTCTGCGGCCCTCTGCTAAGGGCTGTGTGGTCCCTCTACAACCGGAGCAGGAGCTTGGTTCGCAGTGCGGCAGCAAGTCAGACCTGTTCCGAGTGCATGTGGGACTCCGGCAGGGCTGCCCTTTGTCACCGGTTCTGTTCATTACTTTTATGGACAGAATTTCTAGGTGCAGCCAGGGGCTGGAGGGGGTCCGGTTCAGGAACAACTGGATTTCATCTCTGC
>JBAMYA010047917.1:0-10132 GCA_037176975.1 Arrhamphus sclerolepis
GGCCCCTGTGGAGGCTGGAACCAGGAACCTTCTTGCTGTGAGGCAACAGTGCTGACCACTAAGCCACCGTGCTGCCTTTTATTTGTTTATTTATTTGTTATTTTATATTCTATTTCACTTGTTGATTTTATGATTAAAAGTATTTGTTTTATGTAGAGTGTGTAGAGTACTTTGGTCCTGTAAAATTGGTATAGTATTTTTACTTTTTTACCATCATCATACCGAAGAGACGCTCTGGAAAAATGTTAATTTTCTCGTTTGCATCTCAGACTGTTTCAATGTCTTTGGCTGTAAAGTTCTTTTCTTTTTTGCCTTTTGGTGACATCGCTTCTAACAAAGTGTTAAATGTGTCTCTCCTCACAGAACCGCTTCATTCGTTCATGGACCAACTTGAGGCAGGCGGTTTCCTTATTTGGAGAAATGGGGGCGTGGTAGTATGCTAATCACAAACTGCCAGCACGCGCCCATCAGTTTAGATCGATTCTGATTTACAAACATACGCACGGTTGTAAGAACAAAACTGGACGGTGTGCAGGTAGTAGGAACGAGTAGGAACATTTCCACGCACATATTCTTGAATTAAACCCAGTTAAACTAGCTATATGTTGGTCAGTTAAGACTGTTTTACCTGATACTAAGACAATCTATCATGTTATTTCACACAAAAACATTAAAAGAAGGTACTGACTTTTGCACAATTCTATGCTTGACTAACTTCAATTCAGGTCATTAAAGACAATAAAATGTTGCAGGAGCAGGTTCTTCCACCATGAACATTCGTGTTTATCTGCTTTTATTACTGTTAAAACTAATCTGAACTTAAGTCTGTTCTGATATTTGCAGTTATGTGGTGTGATACTGCACATACAGATAAACTCATCTACTCATCTTCATGGGGCTGCTCCCTGTTGGATTATCGCTAATTTTCCTCATAAGTGAAAGTCTCCTTCTCGTCTCCCTGCTCGTCTTCATTCTTACATCTTCATCTGTTTCTAAGGTTTTATAACTGGACCCTAAAATGGCTTGTTTGTTATCAGGAACATCTAGTACTGACGACATTTACAAGGACAATAATAATAATTTGGTTTATGGCCATAATTAAATCAAGAATTGATTTTACTTGATTTAAAAATATTGACTTAATTATCCTGATTTACTTGTTAAATAGCATCATTGGATCAGTGCCTCTTACTTCAATATGCTTCATGTCCACAAGCCCCTTAAGAATTTAAAATAAAAACACACCCTTTCCTGTTTTCCTTCAGATCATGTAAAAGCTTAAATTAAAGCTTCTTATGTTTAGTGTTATTGATGCTAACAGACGCTGTGAAGATCCCTTGTGTGACGATAAGTTTAATGGAATTTTAATAGTTTATGTATTTTTGGCATTTGGTATTTCATCATTTTTGTTATTGATAATAATTGCAAGGTTATGCATTTCTGAGGGTTCCTTTTATTTTTTGTGCATTCTTTTTTTTAATTGCCTTTTGTAAATAACGTGAACTGAAATACTCACGTTATTGATCCTTTTGACACATTACTTTTGACCCTGCTCTAACTAGTTATTTGAGCAAAAACTACTAATGCACATGAATGAATGTTGCTGCTAATCTTTCACATATATCAGGCTGCAATAACCAAACCATTAATAATCCAGTTTGCATGAAGCACATTGAAAAACAAATATACTTTTTCACACCATAAAGTGGAATTACATCATGACAAAAACTTGGCATTTTAGTGGGTAATAGTTTTATAAATAAAAATCATATTTTTTTGATATGTATGATTGGGACTGATGCTGATTTAAGAAATTAAACAAAAAATATGTATATAATTTTTTATGTGTTTTTGTTATGAGAACATTTTGGTGTGTAAGAGTCTAACATAACTTTTTTGAAGGTGCATCAAAGGGTTAATGACGTAGAATGGAAAGAAGAAGTGTGCATGATTGTTTACAGCGTTGTGTTCGATGCAGCCTTTCCTCTAGCAGGCAGGTGTGACGTCTGTGGAGGACACGTGGTGCAATAAAATGCAGGAAAATTGTTCCAGTAAGGTGTTAGATGATTGGCACACATGCCTGAATGTGATTATTAACGTTCCCAGGATGACCCTAATTAGATTAAAGATGTTGACATGACAGGTTCTTAATCAGAATACGTCTTCATTTGATGAAGATTGTTCATGTTAATGCAGTCAGTGCAATAAGTCGCTTTTAAATGTGTCTTAAAGTGTTTGAGTGTGTTTTAAAATGTGTTTGAGTGTGTGTGAAAATGTGTTTGAATGAGTGTTTGAGTGTGTGTGAAAATGTGTTTTACAGTGTTTGAGTGTGTTTTAAAGTGTGTTTGAGTCTGTTTTAAAATGTGTTTGAGTGTGTGTGAAAATGTGTTTTTGAGTGTGTGTGAAAATGCTTTTGAATGTGTTTTAAAATGTGTTTGAGTGTGTTTTAAAGTGTGTTTGAGTGTGTTTTAAATTGTGTTTGAGTGTGTTTTAAACTGTGTGTGAAAATGTGTTTGAGTGTGTTTTAAAGTGTGTTTGAGTGTGTTTTAAAGTGTATTTGAGTGTGTTTTAAAGTGTGTTTGAGTGTGTTTTAAACTGTGTTTGAGTGTGTTTTAAACTGTGTTTGAGTGTGTTTTAAAGTGTGTTTGAGTGTGTTTTAAAGTGTGTTTGAGTGTGTTTTAAAGTGTTTGAGTGTGTTTTAAACTGTGTTTGAGTGTGCTTTTGGCCTCCATCTGTACAGCCAGGGAAAGCCGCCCATGACGTAAGAGGTGGAGTGTAAAAACTGATGTCAAGTTGGCCACAGTGTGAGTGTGAGTACATACAAAATAGCAATAAACCTTACAGGAATACAAACTTAATGAAAGCCTCCAGGGTCGTAAAGTAAGACCATCAGCTTTGTTTAAGCAGTGTTAAAAAAATACCCAACTTGTGCATTTCCAGCCATCCTGCACATGTGAGGTCAAACAGAGCTAAATGAGAGTGTACTGGCGGTGCTGAGGTAAGAGACCGACCTGGAATGACCTCCTCAGGTTTCCCGAAAGCCTCCACTGGTCTCTCTGGCGTTGGTAGAGGATGTGGGGTTAAGAAGTCAATGGGGTCCTGGTGGACAGTCACTGGCTTATTCACTGGAGGGTTTGGTAAGACTGTGTAGCCCATTCCACCAGGACAGATTTCTTTGAATTTATCTGCAAAGTAATACAAAATATGAACAGTTATCAGAAATGTCCATCCGTCATACAAATGAACTGTTCACAGAGTTAACACTGTCACTCTGGTGTGACAGTAACGATATGATGGACCATGTCCAGTCTAAATAGCTCCTTGGACAGAACAAAACTAATCTCTTCAGTTGAGTTTGATGTATCTGATGGTTTCCACATCACATGTCAGAGGTGCGTGCCAGAACAGTGGCTTGAAAAAGTATGTGAACCCCTTGGAATGAACTGGTTTTCTCCATCAGTTCGCTAACTTGCATAACAAAAGAACACAAACTGCCTAACATGATAACATATAAACAATTATAATTTATTGTTTCGTCACTGAATGCTTAAAATGTCCTTTGTAAATCAAAGTTACCCTAATACCACACATCCAGACTTATTTAATTTCCTGGAGTCCAGATATGAAAACCTCCGACTCTAATTAGCTTTCATTAAAGTAATTAGTCCACAGGTTTACAGTGTGTTTAATAAAGTCACGTGAAATTATAATCGCTTGTTATCAGCTTAAACACGCTTGTAATTTAGATCTGATCAGGTTATTAATGCAGAAAAACAATTAATTCCTCAGTGTTCACAAATGTTTTCTTGCCACTGTATTTTAATAATTAACAACAAATCAGTACATTTACATTCATGTGATAATGTGTACTTAAGCCTAGGAAAGTAATGGCTGATGTGTTTTGCACTTGAATGTCTGAGATCTTAATTTGGGTCATTTTACATGACGCAACAACAAATTCACATAACAAAATCACACATAAATACAGGAATGTTTTTTATGTTAATATTTTAGTTTTAAGGGGACAGCTACATTACACTATGGCAAAAGAGCTGTCATCACTTTAGCTACTTAGCACTTGAATTTAGACCTAATAGAGCTGAATCATTCTTATTTTAAAATTAATAAGGCTTGTAGTGCTGTTGATTGTTCTAGCAGCCCGTTTCAGATGACGTTGGTTAGTGGTCGGGTTTGCCAACTTGAAAGGGTCCTGAAATGATTCACTTTGGCAAAACAGTTGAGCAAATTTAGTAATACGATACAGGCTGTATACATAATGGTGGTGATTATGAAGAATCCTGACTGGACGACCCAGCAGCTGGAAGACATAGAAACTGATGTCCTGTGGTTAGCTCTGGCCAGCTTCCTTCAAACGCCAGTGAAGATAGCTGCTTCAGTGAAGATAGCTGCTTCAGTGAGGATAGCTGCTTCAGTGAAGATAGCTGCTTCAGTGAGGATAGCTGCTTCAGTGAAGATAGCTGCTTCACTGAGGATAACTGCTTCAGTGAAGATAGCTGCTTCAGTGAAGATAGCTGCTTCAGGTTGCTTTGCTTTGTACATTTAACAGCCATACTGTTGTCACAATAAAAATGATCTCTCTGTCTTTATTAACAGCTCAGAAGTCAAGACAGTGTTACAAAGAGCTGAAGTAATGACTGCTAGTCATTAACCAAGCTGGAATTAATCAATCAAAAGAACTTAATTATGCATAAATTTGTTGCATTTTATAACTTTAAAAAAATAATCATCTCTGTACAGTTGTCATTTATGTGAAATCTCGCTATGGAAACCAAAACTGTTTTTAGGACTAAGCTGTCAATATGTTTACTTTTGCTGCAAAATTAGACATTCTAACATGGAGATTCTGGTGTAGAGGAATAACGTTTGGATCCGGTCCCCAGTGGTCAGCTAGGGAACTGCAACTTTTCCCATTTACACATTAGCTTTAACCTGGAAGTTGGAATGAAACGAAAACTTTTTTGTTTGGACCATATTTCTCCACTTGTGTTTGAGCCAAGGTTGGACACTCGCTACCTAAAATCTATGGTTAAAGAAAAAAAAAGAAAAGTAAATTTATATGAAAGAATTACTTAAGTTTTCCATGTTGTCTCAACCTTTGCTTGGGCAGCGTAGTGGCTGCACTGAAGTGGCTTCTTTCTTGTAATAAAGGCATTAAATGTATAGATAAGTGTTTAAACAGTTAATTCACTCATTCATGGACTAAATGTGATGTCTTAGATGAAACAGATTTCTGCCTATAAGCTGAAATATTTGGACTAAAAAGTGCAAACTTTACTCTGTGACATGCATATAGCTGCTAAAAGCCTCAGGCCACAGATTTAGGTTTCAGTTTCAATTAAAAATAAGCAAATTAATTAAATTCTGACTTTGAGTTTGATGAGAGTTTGATATGAAATATCCTGTAGAAGGTGTCCCTCTGCTTTGATGACTGATGCTAAGCTGACAGATGATCCCGTGGCTGAATGAAGCATCTGCCCTGTTTGTTTTAAAACTGCTGCATGTTCACCTAAAATTCAGGTGTCCCGGGAGGGCATCATTTGTTTTTAGTGGAGCTTCTGCCACACAGATGGTCTTTAATTAAAGTTCTCCCATTTCCCAAAGGAGTTCTTGATCTCCTTCACGGCAACCATTATCCTGGTAATGACCTGTCTGAAAAGGGCCTACTGGGATTTTAGGGACTTTTAAATGCCAAAGACATTTTCTTGTATCTTCCCCTAATGGAATACTTGAAAACTTTTTGTCTGTTGATATGGAAGTTAGCGAAAATGAAAGAAAGCTGTTGTAAATGAGACATGTAAGTATCATGAATGTGAAATCACTGCAGCTACTGGTAAATGTCAACATTAGCTGCTTGAGTAAACTGCAGTGAAAAACTGGTAGGCTTGGAAATGAAAGAGGGAAGTAGTGAGTGACAACAGCAGCCAGGAAAGGCAACAAACAAAAAACAAAACTGCTCATCCCAGCTGTGGGCTCTGAGCCACACAAAGTACCAGGACAAAAGGCTGAGACACATGTCATGCTCAGCAGCCCCGCCAGCCATACCCGCTCACGTCACAAAATTCTCCTTGTAAAATCAGTCTGGGACGCTTCCCACTCACAGCCACGTCTACTGGTACAGAACTGACTGACTCCATGGAAACATTAATTGCAACGATGGCTAATAACACCTTGGATCAACAGGTTACTCCAGACTTTGTATTGAAGAGGAAAAGAATTACAGGATGGCCAAGTTACATGTTCAAATTAAACTGTTTTGTGATGAATACTTTCGATTAGAAGCACTTTCTGTGTCCCAGAAATCCTTTTTTGAACAGTACAGTTTACTAAAACATTATATTTGAAGTAGAGTTATGAAATGAAAAGCAGGTAAGTTACTTCACCTTCACATTTACACTGCAGATGACATTCAACATTTTTAATACTGAGTTGAGCTTGAACTTGATGACTCTTAGGTTTCATAACCAGAATCCAAATCAACACCCACTGCTGCATAAGAGTACACTTTAACATGACAGGTTATTATTTTTCCTGTATTTATTGAACGTACGTATTTAACATTCATAGTCCTGGAGGGAAACGTAAATGAACCCTTGAAGTTAATAGCTGGTGGAGCCTCCTTTAGCAGCAATAGACACATCTGTAAGACGTCTGGTTTGAACAGCTCTCTTCAGCTCATTCCACAGCATCTGTATGGGGTAAAGATCTGGTTTCTGACTGGGCCAGTCCAGAAGGTGGATTATCTTCTTGTGAAGCCCAGCTGGTTTCAGAGGGCAGCTAGAACCTGGTATCATTCTGAAGCTGTGATGATGTGGGTGTATTTGGTGTTCTTGTTTTCTAGTCTCTGACCTTTTCTGTCTGTGAGCTTTACTTCCTGTTTTATTTTTAAGTCCTTTCTGGGTCTAGTTATATTCTGTTTGACTTTCCTGACCCTGGTTCCCCTGATGTGTTTCACCTGCGTCTCGTTACCCCCTCTGTGTATATCAGGTCCCGTCTTTGTCTGCCCTGGGCTGGTCCGTACTGTTTTTGATTATTAAACACCAGTATTTGGATCACTCCTGCCCCCTGCCTGCTCTCCTGCATTTGGGTCCTCCACCAAATAAACCCCACTTCATGACAGAAGCAGACTGTGGTAAACCTGGGAATTCATTTTCTTCTTGGCAAGTGGGCCAGCCCCTGACCCAACAAAACAAGCCCAAATCATGATTATTCCTCCACCATACTTCATTACTAGGGTGATGCTTTGATTATGTTGCGGAAGCCTATGAAGTGTTTTTAGTGTATTTAGGCTTCCATCAGTCCACAGCTGGATAAACTGTCTATAAATGCAGGCGGTGTAGTACTGTTGTTACTCTCCCTACAAATGGACGTCCAGCCAAGATGAATCCAAATACACAACAGAGACTCCTCAATGAGGTAAAGAAGAACCCATTAGTGACAGCCAAAGGTTAGGAGATATCACTGGAGCTGGAAACATCTCTGTTCATGAGTCTACCACACAGAAATCATTTAACAGCCAGGGAGTCTGTGGCACAAGACTGACGAAGCTGCTGCAGTCCAAACAAACACAGCTGCACACCTGAGGTTTGCCAAAGAGCACCTTGCTAATCCACTCTGTGACTCAGAAAATGTTGAAAAAGCTTAATGTTCA
Organism: Arrhamphus sclerolepis; assembly: GCA_037176975.1. Lineage (NCBI taxonomy): Eukaryota > Metazoa > Chordata > Actinopteri > Beloniformes > Hemiramphidae > Arrhamphus > Arrhamphus sclerolepis. Next base: position 7,670 of record JBAMYA010047917.1, read on the forward strand.
GGAAGAATAATCAGCACTATGTTTGAAGAAAAAAAAGTGCAGCTTACCGATGTGAAATCATCATGATTTTGCCTTGCTTCGCTGCCTCAGAGCCTGGACACTTACCGACAAGATAATGTCAGCGTGGTTCTCCACCAGGTGAGATTTAGTAGGATCTGGCTGATCTGCTAGAACTACAACTCTAAACATGAAGTAAACCCACCACCAAAAAGAAAATCCACCTTCTGGAGTGGTCCAGTTGGAGTCTAGATGTTGTGGATAAGCTGTTCATACCAGAGATCCTACAAATGGCTTTGAGCTGAAGCAGTTCAGGAGAAAGGAATGATCCAAAACTCCTCTTGAATGTTGTGCATCTCTGATCCAGAGATACGTTCAACCAACCGTTGAGTTCAACCAGCTGTTAACTCCAAGGGGTCACTTACTTTTTTTACTCCAGGGCTGTCAATGTTTAATGAGTGTGTTCAATAACAGAACAGGAAGCTAGAATAGGTTGTGTTATCAGCTTAAGCAACTTTTGTCTGTCAGGTAGTGTGACCTGTAGTCTATTGTATGAAGGTTAGATGACATTTTTTGACAAATTAATGCAAAAAAACAAGTTAATTCCAAGAGTTTCACTTACTTTTCCTTATCTCTGTAGATGTGCAGTATTGAACTAAACTGTAATATGTGTGCATGATGTTTGCTTGGCACAAGTCAGAGAAGTGGGCTTGGCATGAAGTTGAAACAGGAGTGGTTTGGAGCCTTACCTGTTCCTGGAGGGGGGCATTTGTCACAGTGGGGGCCCCAGGCTTTGCCCACACTGCAGCAGCAGAGCTGTTTGCTCAGCTGAGCAGACACTGGGTGCAAACAGTGCCTCCCCGAGCTCACCAAACGGAAGCAAGCCCCCTTTTCCTCTTGAACGGCAGGTGTGTTGGCTGAAGAGCAGCGCAGGCGGAGGACAAAAAGGAGGAGGCGCAGGAAGTGGTAAAGTGTACGAGACACATACGTGGGGAAAGAGAAAGAAAAAGAAGAGAAATAAAGAGGTTCCCTTCACCAGAGAAAATGTCCCCGCTGCTTAAATATATGTCGAAAAACAGAGTTAGAGCGTTCAAAAAGACACGCATGTACCTGACATCTGCCAGTTCATGGTGGCAAGCATAACAACATTTATTCCTTAACAATTACAGTCATGTTCAAAAGTTAGTACCACTCTTTTACTTCCTTTGTTTGAGTGTAAAGTCATGATAAAAATCCTCTGATTATAGCTGGGTCAGTATGGCCAGCACAACTGGACAAAATGTAGTTTTTTTTCATTGCCACATCATATATGCAACATAAATGAAGCCAAAAACATCTATAATGGAGGAAATTAAAGGTAACCTTATACCTTATACTGGACGTGCACCTTTAGAAGCAATAAGTTTAACTGAGGTTGTTTCCTGTATGACTACCTTGCTGAAGGGTGGTCAGACACATGGCAGCATGTTGAACATGGTGACACACATGAAGCAACATCACTGAAGAGGTAAGAAACTTCATTAAAGCTGTTGAAAATATGAATATTTGATGTAGTTGTCTTTTTTTCATTTAAGAACAGCCTCATGTAATGTTAAGTATCCTGGAACCAATGGCTCTTTTTGAGTAGCTTATTGCTGATTTATTTCTTAAATTAATGTTTTCATTTAACAAAAGACTAATTCCTTGTTGTGACAATGTTCAAACTTAAGCAGGTATTATCCTTGATGTGTATTTTGTTCTTTTAAAGTGTTATTGTATTATACCATGTTTATTGTTTATATGTTTATTGCACATTTGTTCCAGAAGTCTCGTGCTTTCTTTGGATTCAGTTTTGTCAGTTTCAGTAATGACTCTGTAATCTCATCTCTCCTGTCAACCCCTGATGCTCCGATATTTATTCTTGGTGATTTCAATCACGTTTCACTTAAAAAGACTCTACCAAACATGTATGAACACGTAACGTGCGCAGCTAGGCAGGATAAAACCCTCCACCTCTGCTATGGATCAGTTAAAGACATGAGATGCGGAGATCACAACTGTGATCTCCTTCCCACAACTGTTCTAGTGATGAAAAGGGAAAAGGTTACATTTAGGGTAATTAAAACATGGACTGAGGACTCTGTTTTATGTCTTCAGGGATGTTATGAATGTACAGATTGGAACGTGTTCATAGATGTGGAGACGACCTTGACGATATGATACTACCATGTAAGAAGGTAAAGATTTACCTCAACAACAGACCACGGATAAACAAATCAGTTAAATGTAGCATCCAGGCCAAAAGAAATGCCTTCAAACAAAGATCTATGTCTGAGATACAATCAGCTTCGAAAAATCTGAAAATTGAAATACTAGGAGCAAAAAAGACCTACAAGGAAAAATTAGAATATAATATGTCCAAACGTCTCAAATGTTTGTATGTGGTGTGTGTCCTAAATGTTTTAATTGTCTTGTATCTCAGACATA
>JBAMYA010047918.1:0-10132 GCA_037176975.1 Arrhamphus sclerolepis
CAGTGGGTTGTATTAAATTAAAGGGCAAACGTTAGAGACAATGTATAGAAAATAGAGAAAACTACTAACTACTACTATCAGAATTCATGTAAACACTGTGAGTTGATTGTGTCGATAGAAGGAGGAGCAAGCCTGACCAACCTGGTATCATTGTGGAAGTGATCTGGACCACTCCAGCGGTGCTGTTTACGTCGCTGCCCCTGCCGACTGGACCGCTCGTTGTGGGACATTATGTCAAAGTCTACATGGAGGGAATTTAGAGCAAGATTGAGGCACTGTAAAGTAACTTCAAACACAGAAACAGAAATCAGAAACAAAAGCTGCAGATTCGAGGCCAAGGCATGTACACTTGCTGCACTCTAATCTAATATTCATGTAAAAGATAGTGATATACTACAAAAAGGAGCACATTGTAAATAAAGGGAATATAATTTTGAGAGAGAAAAAAAAACACCTTTGCAGATGCTCTTGATTTTCTTTTTTTGATGTAAATGAAAAGCAGCACACAAAGGTCAAATTTTGCTTTTCTTCGTTCTTCATTGCTTGTTGCTGTTTTTTGACAACAACTAAAGGGATACACATCCCACACACACAAAAAATAAAAGCTGTTGTGACAATACTTTCAAAAGTGCCTGAATATCTCCAATAAAATCATCGTCTGATTCATTTCATTCTCTTTTTCTCAGCTGTCTCCACGATAAAATGCAAACATTTGGTCACATACAGAGATAGGCCATTTCATTTTCAAAGAGGTACTCTGAGAGGACACAGTATTTGGCAACACTCAGTGGCATATAGCTGTGAAATGAACCATGGCTGCAACAAAATTGACAACTAACAGAGCGTGAACCCCAGGAAATCAAATGGACCCTTGACTTTCTGTATGCGAGATACTCAGATAATGAGATTGAAATAAAAAGGAGAAAAGCAGATAAAGATTGAAAGATCCAATCCAATTAATTCAGCAGTGGTGGTTAAAATGCTTTAACCTGAGTGCCACCACAGTGTCACCACAAAGCATAGGCGAAGACAGTCTGCTTCATATGGAGATGTTACATTCCTGGAAACTTACATGACAGACTCTTTTTCAGTTCAGAAAAAGTCCTCTAAAAAAGTAAAACAATCCAAAATATATTCCAGCAGGGAAAAAAAAAAATCCATAAATGCAGAGAAACTCAGGCCGTGAATGGAGAGAACTGACTCTGTGTCTGGTCAGCTGGCGATCTGTTAAAGCGCCAGAGAGAAAGTCAACCCAGCTCCCAGCCTGTCTTTGTTGACAGCCTTGTTTTTCTGGGAACTCCCTAGGAACTGGAGCTGAGGAAAGAGGACCGTGGCGGTGCTGGTGAGAGAGCAGCTGAGGTGACTGGTCTGTGTCCAAGCGAGGAAGTCACCAGCTGAGAGAGGGAAGCTGGGGCCTCTCTTCCATCAAGAGACTTGACATCTGGATGAAAACGCTACAGGAGTTCTCCTCTTTGCTCTCCCCCTTGTCCTTCTTCCCGTTTAGTGGCAGTCAGGGCGTCTTTAAAACTTTCCCTATGCCACATCTCAAGGTCTGCCCAGTGGGCCGGGTGTAACTGGACACTTCGCTGTGTCTTGTATTCACTGTGCTGCTCGTGACATCAACTCTACACATGACACACAGAGCTATAAATATGGCCGCTACCCGAAAAGGAGCAGGAAGAGATGACGCTCCAGTTCACATTCCTCCAGAGTGAACATTCCTGTCTGCTTTCTCTGTCTCGCCTTCTCAGCAACAAGGAGATCAGTGTTTGGAGACACTGTATACTTGTTTGCAAGTTGATAACGAACAGTATGCCAAGTTTCTGTTAAGTATTTTCAAGTTGAAGTTTGATAAACAAGAGTAGACATGTGAGGATGCCCTTAGCTCAGTAAGTAGAGTGGCCTTCTGCAGTTAGAAATATTAGTGATTAATCTCCACCATTTTTTAAAATAATTATTCGGCAAGACACTAAACCCTGCATTTCTCCTCATATGCTTATATTTGTTACTGGTGCTGCATGTTGCATATACAGCACAAATAAAACAATAAAACCAGCATGAGCATGGGTCACTGCAGTTTTGTAGAAAATAAAGTTCAAAGGCACTACGAGCAATAATCGCAGGACATTGATTCACTGATTTCTCTCTTTTGGTTAAGAAAAACATCAATAAATTCTATGAATGTCATGGATTTGCCTGCTTGCAATATGAAACAAAAAATGTATGCATTACAAAAATAGAACCTTGGTTTGCAATTAAAAAAAGAAAAGACGGCAATCTTCAATTTTAAAATGATCAGCACCTCTACTGTTGTCGGGGGCAGCACATCTGTAAATGCACTCCAGTTACGTTGCAATCATAGTCACGTGTGTGTGCATCTGTTCATAGAAACAGAGCACGACAGCTGGCCGAATAGTGTTTTAAGTTAGATGGGTAGCATTTACTAAAAGACTGGTGTTTTAATATATAAGAATACTGCAGCAAACAAATATTAAAAGAGTGACAGAACATAATAGGGCAACAAGGTATCCATTAATGTAGTTAAATTGATGTTGCAGAGGCAAATCTTCACCCAAGGCAAAGAGGGATTAAATTTATTCAAGCCATTATATCCCAGAGAAAGACACTGCTGGAAATGGAAGGCTTAGACCTTGGCATTGCATTAATTTACTATCATGATCACAACAGTTTTGCTGGAGGAATCCACTTATACAAAAATAATGGACCACCTCCAGCTAATGAAAATATGAAAAGCATTTATCATGGTCATACAATAACCTCACAAATTTAAATCCTGTCAAATGACTGCTCCATGAAAGAAAGTGTGCATGTGTGTGTGGGTGTGCTGACCATGCAAGCCATCCTCTGGGAGGTTCACATCCAGCATGAGGTCATCATCGTCTAAATCTCCAGTTCCCAGAGGGTCCAGGTTGTTAAGGATATCCTAAGAACCACAACAATTGAAGGCATTAGATAACTAAATCAGCAGGCATTAGATAACATTATCCACACACCATGAGAACATTAGTGTCATAACTTTTTGGCTCTGGAGGAAATGTTTTGTTCAGCAAGACATACTGCTAAGAGATATGTCAGTCCTTCCTTGTGATTAATAGAGTCTTCAAAATATTGATGACATTTGAGCACTCAGAGAGCACCAAGATGCTAAAGTTAGCTTTCACCCTCATATTTAGTAGCTATTGAACATGTCGGTGTTGGATTCTACAATGTACTGTGGGAGAAGGAGCAGGACGCCACGCAAATAATACACACACATACTGAATATATTGAATGTCCTGTTGAATATATTTCACATATACACTTCACACATTCAACCCATTTAATTGAAAAAGTTAAATGGGTTAATCATCAAGCTGCTGACCAACAGGCATCCAATCACATATCAAATATCCAGCGACTCTCAACAGGCAGGGAAGAAAAAAAAAATCCTTTACCAGTTTCAACAACAAAGACTTTCATTTCTTATACATAAAGTTCGACCATTTCTTTTATTTGTTTTCCATTTTTAATGGACTAATCTGTACCTCAGACGTACAAGATACAAAAGCAGCGTCTGAGGAAGCCGTGATTGTGAAGACATCGATTTCCCTGGTAAAAAAAAGAAAGCTTTAAAAACAAAAGAAAAGCAGAGATTGAATAAATAAAAGAAGTTATTGCTGCAGAGTGTCAGGTTAGTGTCTTGAACATATTTTTTAAATATACATTTGATTAATTAAGCTTACATTCAAATGTACCTTACAAAATTATACATTTTATTAAATGTCAAGTCCATGTAACAAGGTCTAACTGTGTGCATGGTCAGCGAGGAAGCTCATTAATTATGAGTTATAACTAAAAAAAAATAAGAAAACAATAATGCAGATATCTATTTACATGAATATCTATTATGGTTTAGCAATATGACCTCAAATCAAAATCACAATTAATTGAACAAGATACCCCGATTACGATTAACGAGTCATTATTTTGGTCTCCTTTCATTTTCAGCCCTCATAGATAACTTACAAGGTTACAAGGTTTTTGCCGCAAACTATTAAAACTGGTATATTTTTCTCACAAAAAAGTAACATATCTTTGATTTTGAAATAAGTGAAACCAAGCACATATTCATTCAATGACTATTTCAAAGAAGAGAAATAATTCAAATAATTGACATGAGCAACATTACATCGATTATTGGTTCTAAATGTAGGTTTTGATTCATCCATGGATGAGGTGCCTCTGAGGTATCCCCACGGGGATAAATAATAGTAAATCAAAAATAAAAGATATTTCAATCAGCTGTCCAGCCCTTATATGCAACACTGTTAGATCCTCCATGTTTTTATTGAAGAACATCCATTGCTGTTGACATCAATTTCCAATATTATGAAAAATAAGTGAGATTCTAGACTAAGCTTAATGATTTTACTGAACAATAAATTGCCTCTAATATTCTACTCTACTTTCAAGCTTACTCAATAGTCTTTAATTAGGACTCTTTCATACTGACTTGCATAGTTTTTATTGAGAGTAAAATTATAAACACAAGAAACTGAACTGAATTCAATCTTCTGATACTCAAAGGTTCACAGTCCTGGTTACAAGCATCATTATAAGTGACGTTACCATTTTGCAAGTGTAACATCAGGCTGTAACATCAACTTTGTAGCCACCGATGTCATAGCACAAACAATATCATTTAATATTGTTGGTGCGCCTATCAGTGAACTATTTTTGTGATAGTTTCATGATGAGGAGCATGACAGAAGGTCTTGTTTTTCCATACATCAAGACAAGCAAACACCAACTGCCCATTAAGGAAAAAAATAATTATGAAGGATAATGCAGAGCATTTTGAAAAGCCGTCAAAAACACTTCTCACAGCAGCCTCAGAATAGGCAGCTAATCTGACTGCAGTGCTGTTGTGTACCAAATATTTCAAAGTATACCCATAAGCAGAAAAATGAATCAATATTTCAGAGCTTCATTTTTTTCTGAGGCCTTTTTTGTGCTTTAAGAACTAAACTGACAGAGCAAGACACAAGCACAAAATTAGTAATTATCTCCTATGTTGCATAGTAAATGACTAGTGCTGAGAGCTTCAGACTTAATTATGAAAGAATAATGAATAGATAGAATAAACAATACTTCTGCAGTCTTCTGAATATTGCCAGCAATGGTGTGGGTGGAATCTTTATTTTTTGAAGTCTGTTTCCATCAACCTGTCTCATTTGTTTTATTGCTTCATATTTCTTATCTTTTAGTTTCTGTCTTCACCTTCACACCATTTTTTAGACCCTCTTGTAACTCTTATCCTCTGCACATATATTTTTTTATAATAGCAGTAAGCCAAATCCTTGATAAAACACCACACAGTAATGGTGTATTTTACACTGAGCAGCTTTGCCAAATATCATGTCTTTCAGGAGAGACCTCCACTGACTATGTCCTGGTCTTATGTGTATACAAGCCAAAATTTTATTTTATTTTTTTTAATCTTTTTTTGCTGTCTAATAACTTGCCTAACAGACTCGCACCTTTTATCCAGTAAACTTCCCACACACCAGAAGTAGCAACAGCAGGTGCAAATCTTCCTGAAGTGTCTGCATTGTGTCTATTCAGACTGAGTACTGATCTGACCTTTGAGCATCCCTGCACACAGCCCAGAGTAAAATACGAAATTGTATGAACAAAGATGGGTTACAATCCAGCACATGAAGCATGAACAGGTGTGCAGCTTGTACACAGAGTTCAATGAATGAATAAACGTGAAAATGCGTGTAGTTATGTCCTAAAAATAGATTTAATTCCTTTAACTGCACCTAAAGTCTGAAGTCAAACAGGGGATAAGGCATCTAAATATGCTGCTCCAAACACTTGGAATCAGCATCTGAACCTCAAGGACCTGGTCTCATATGAATTTAATCAGATTTTAAATGTTGCAGACACATTTACATCTGGCTGCAGATGCTAAGTCTGATCATTGCTTACTATGTTTATAAGGATTCATGAGCTTTTCTAAGGTCTAACATAAGCGGTAATTTTAGTGCTTATGTTTTCTTTCTTTTTTACAGAAAGCTTTCTGGTATGTACTTTAAGTGGAGCTTAAACATCTAAAGAATTAGATTAAATTATGAGTTCATAAAAATAATTTAAATCAGATTTTTTTTTTAAAGTTTCTTTAATTTTCAATCCTTTTCTGATCAGTAAAAAGTAGTAAAGCTCATAGAAATACATGCTATAATGACCTCCCCTCCTACTTCTATGTCTATGAAAGCTGATCTCACCACCAAGCCTGTACACAAAATTGTGGCATGACATTTCAACCCACTACAAATCATTTACCATTAAGTACAGATTTTTGAAGAATTACTATAGTGTTTTGGTACCTGCACAAACACAGAAACACGTTTCAATGCCACTACCAAATACTGTGTGTAATAGCTCAGTTTGATGCACTTTGTCCTCACGTAGACTTGAAACAAACAAGCAAATATGTCGGACTTTTTTTACATGTACAAATCTAATTTCGACAAAAACCTTGCACATCCTCTGTGATGCTTGGAGAACTTCTCTACTGAGGAATTTGGCTCAGAAACACTCCTGTACAGAACTGTATTTAGATCATGTTCTGCAGAACCCCAGGATACACACATAAAGCTAATGCGAAAGGGCAGTTTTAGTTATGGAGTCAAGAAATTAAGCGTGGGTCCCACTGTGAAACTGCTCTCGAACTTAGCTGGATACAATGTAGGAGTCAACAAGGAAAGAAGATTCAGGCTGGACGTTACAGTACAAAAGTACAGCTAGGGAGTCTCGCACATGTGTACTAATGCAAACATGTTTATTATGTTCAGTTCCAGACGGAAGAAAGAAGAAATTCAATAGAAATATTTTTTGAATAGTCAGACTGTGTGGGGTCTGGCAGGACTAATACAAACATCCTGCAGGAGTGGGCGCCAACACTTGAAACTTTAAGTGTTGAGAGGTAAAGAAAACAGTCAGAACTTTAGCATAGACTATAAAATAAGAAAATGGAATAACTCTAGCTTTGTAAAATGTTTAAAATCAATGCTGACCAGACATTACTTGAGGTTAAAATTCCTTGAATCTTGTGCTAGTCATTATAAAGCTTAAATAAATTTTTAACCAAAATATTTCAGAAACTCTAAACTGCACTTTTCTTGGATTCCCAGTAATTAAAAGGATTAAAAAATGCACTGGCACATATGAACATGTGAATAGGTGCATTATACATGTAGATTTATTTGCAAAATATTTTGGATTTCAAATCATTTTACAATTGCACAGGCCAACTTTCAGAGACAGACACAAGTAGTGCAGAAGAGGTCCACCAAGTGAAACAATACATAAATGAAGACAGCTGCAGAAGGGTAAAACAGACTGAGAACCCTTGAATCAGCAGAATGTCTTTCATATATTTTCCTTTTCCCATTTTGCTTGGTACTAAAGATATATGTATTGTTGACAGAAAAACAATGTGCTGCCAGTGCCATAGTGAATATACTGAGTATACCAATTGAAGATCGTATATATACTGACATGATAAAAATACCTCAGTAACCTCAGTAACAAATAAACTGACCTTAAGGAAAACTTGTGTCTACATGAACAGTGCTTTGTACTTTTGCCATGCAATTTGTGGATCTCTGCTGTTATAACTACAAGATGATCACAGTTTAATTAGTTTTGTGGTACATACAGTAACTGTATCTAAATGCACCACTTGGGTGTAGTTTCTTTCAGAAAATCAAGTACTTTAAATTCAATATGTATTTTCCGTCTTTTATGATAATCTAATTTTACTCTGTCTCTTGATGTTATAACATATTAATTTCCCCTCTGGTAAAAATAAAGTTTCATCTTATCTTAATCGTAAGCAAGAAAGAGCTCAAGCAAATACTCTGTTGCATCACAGCCAATATTTAAAAAGAAACAACAAAACATCCCATCTGTACAATACTGTTAAAAATGTAGCATTGTCAACAGTCTGGCAAACCGACAGCCACACTTCTTTCTCTCTGCATCTTTTGTCAGCTTGTGAAGCCAATTATAATGCACGCTGCCATCTAAAATAACAGACAAAGTGCCTCATTTAAACAAAAGGGATAACTGTGCACACTCTGGCATCACTAGCCTAAGGTCTCCACTTTTCCTTGTTTACACATCAACACTGAAAACAGTGTCTCTAAGTAACTTCACCCCGGAGGGGTTTGTTTTCAATTACCTAAAACTGCATTTGGATGAGGAGAAAGGGCCAAAGTGTATGCAAAACATTATATTTTCAAACACCCAAATGATAAGGAAAAGACAGACTAACATGTTAACCATTCTACACATAAATGATTAAATGTGACCGTAAAGTTCAAGTAAATGTCAAGGAAATTTAACTAAATGAGATGAAGTGATGTGCTAGTCTCCCGGGTGGCTTAGTGGTAGTGCTTTTGCCTCTCAGGTCCGGGTTTGAATCCCGGTCGCGTCAAGAAGGGCATCTGGCGTTTCAAAGTGCCAAATCAGTCATGTGGATCACACCACTGTGGTAACCCCAAACAGGGTGCAGCCAAAAAGAAGCCTTTCAATATAGTGATGTGCTACAATCTAAGAACCCTGCAATGCGGATCTGAAAGGACAATATATCAATAATGTATGTGAAAGAGACAAACTAATTCTGTCTAAGAGGCCAAACATAGAGATGTTTTTGTTGTATTTAAATTGTACCAGGGTTATTGCAACTCCATTTTTACCAGAGCAAACTGGGTAGATATTGATACTATACTATATTATACTCTACTAAGGTTTTGCAGGCATCAATTGTACTCCACCATCAGAAGAATGCATCTACAAGCACATGCCTTAATCAGATAGATGATTTTAACATAAAATGTGTCCTGGTCTACTGATGCCGTTGATGCAGTCAGATGAGATCTGAAAACACAGTGAAATGCAAGGCCCTCAATTTCAGTGCCAATTTTGACAAGCCTGTTTTCGTATTCATCTACATGGCAGATCGTGGGAATGATGAGCTCAGGTAGCCCAATCCTTGATTTTGTACTGAGGTATATAAATGCAGACACATCCACAAATGAACACAGCAAGCGACACACACAAGCCAGAGATGCTTTTCAGCACAGTTACAAGGCCTCTAAAAGATCCACAGTGCCTCCAAGTGAACTGAACAAGCTACTGCAGTCTGCCAATGTGACTGCCAAGAGGTGCACATCTAATCCACTCTCTAATATGAGCAAAAAAGCAGGTTTCACATACATAAATGTTATCAAGACAAACTTCTTTTTTTTAAATAAAAAAAACTACATTGAACGCCTTGTACTTTTTATATCAATAACACTGAGTCTTCCTTCTTCCCTTCCTTTTCCAGCATCTAATTCAGAGAAGTAAAATAAAAAAGAAGAAAAGAAGCTTTCATGACTAACTCATGCTGCAAGGGCTGTTTAATTCAACCAAAGTTCCTCTCAATTAATGAATACACATTGTTGTGTCACAACTGGCACTACTACATTATGTTATATAAATCTCTAAGAATTCCTAATCATTTTGGACACAGACACTGCTTTGTGAGAGGATTATATTTTTGGCTTTCTTCGACTCATTATAAGAAACTGTTGACTCAATGAACAAAGGAAGAGTGAGAAGCGAGTCATAAACAGATGGGAGGAAATGGAAGGAAAGGGGTAGGGAAGAGGGAGCTCAATGTATCCAATAACAGTAATTGGGTTTATTTCCTCTAATCAAATAAATATCTCACAGGCTCATTCCCTATAGAGCCAATCTTCACACATCAACAATCATTCATTACATATCTCTTGGTATTTGTCTTTTTAATTTGCTCTTTACCACTAGAACGTGCGCAGCAACAAGCAGCAGCAATGTCTGGTAGCTCTAAATTTTTACTTAGATTTTACTCATATTTTACTTTTTTGTGTCAATTGTTGATGGATATTTCTGTGGGGAGAAGAGTTTACTCAAGAGAAGAGCTTCTTTCATTGAAACCGAGAAAATCTGGAGGATACCACCCGATTCCATCTGAGTTAAAGAGGTGTTTTCGTGGTTGCCGTGCTGGTGCAAAGATGAAGGCCAGGAAATGGAGATA
>JBAMYA010047919.1:0-10132 GCA_037176975.1 Arrhamphus sclerolepis
GTCATCGCTATATTGCAGTCGTTGTTGTGGTCTTGCCGTAGTATGTGTCCAATCATCTTCCATCTACGTAGCTTTACATCCTCACTCAATGGCTTCATTTCAGCTCTTTTACGGGGGATCAGTGGGGGTTTTCTCTGTTTTGGAGCCAGCACCTAGTGGTCAGTCAAGGAGCTGCAACAACATGTACTTCCTGGATCAGTTTCAACCCAGAAGTGGGATGGTTTCTCCTTGGTCACTCCAAGCACAGGTTCGGCCTGCCTTTCAGTGACTCACTGACCAATTTCGCTGTTGTTCTTAAAAATCTCACCTCCTCCCCAGTTTCCCCCTATAGACATTGGTTCTGTGGGACTCAGTGATGTTCATCATCTCCAACATGTCTGTAATACGGAGCCTAGATACCAAAACTCAAGTGGTGTTTTATGACTAATGAAGCATCTGAAGCCTTCATTGTATATTGTTGTGAAATGTGCTACTGTGGTTTTGAATGTGGGTTTTACAGAGGCAGCTGCGCTCTTCTCTTGCTGAGAAAATGTTGAATTTGAACATCTTATTTTTATTTAATTCTTCTGCTAATTTTGTCACTCTCATCTTTGCTCATCTTTGTCTTCGATTAGACAAATAAAAGGCTGTTGGAGGAATTTTAAGCGGCAACATGAAGTTCAATCACTGAGTCCAGTTATCTCAAATTGGATTCACGTGCATTTCACAGTGACATAAATAAATAAATAAATAAAATAAAATAGTTCTATTAATTTCCACCCACACAGAAATCCATGTATATAGCAACTGACTCACTTGAATATGCAGAGAAAAACTACATGGTCAAGATAAGGTCACAAATGAATGACAATTATTGCAAATATTGAATAGTACAAATTGATTTGTATGTAATTATGAGATCCTTACATCAGTGACAGAAAATAACTGGATTCAGAGGGCCAACTATATTTTTCATTGTCTTCCAACATAGTAAACTCTCAAATAGTTTTAATGAGTTGCAACTGATATTGCAGTTGAGGACATAGTTGTGTCCTTGGAACTGTGTGACAGTGAAGTTTGTTTTTCTTTTGTTTTTTTAAATAGCACTTCATTTGTCTTTTTGAAGTAACTTTAATTGAAAGTGAATTCCATTAGCAACCAACTAGCGTCACATCTGTGGACATTCAGCCAATTCTTATTTCTGGGTTGTCACCTATAGGAGGTTTGAAACATGCGAGAGACCAGTGTCAGAGGCAGTGTCAACATGCTTTTGTGGTATGAAGTCCCCTAACAAAGTCCTGCTAAAACTGACTCCCATTCCTCCATAGTCTAACCTCCATGACCATATGGAGACCCTCTAAGATTAAATCCGCAAAATTTCCTTGTGCTGCTCTAATTTCTTCCTCTTCAATACAAATAATTAGTCTGGTTTCTCTGGATTTGACTTTATTCCTCTGACTGGTTGTATGACCATGATGTAATGGTAGTTTCTTCCAAGTATGTTGGTTCTGCTGATTGGAACTCAAAGCATGTGACAGCAGCCGTCCAGTTGTGATTGGTTTGGTACATTCTGTACCAGTGCAAATGGTAAATGCTAATCAGCTGGAGTCTGGCATTGTCAGCTCTTCCCAACATGCCACTGTGCAACAAAAGCAATCTCAAGAAAGCTCAAGAAAGTCATTTTGCAAAGTGAGATCACAGTGTGTTTGTCCAGGTCTTCTTATACAGGTTATGGTTGAAAAGGTCACTGTCAGAATCAGTCAGAATTGCTTTATTGCCATTTCTGTGAAGATGTTCACAGATTGCAATTTCTTTTGCTGTAGTGGTGCAAACACACAGTTTAGTGGAGATAATAAAATAAAATAAAATTTGAATAAAAAATAATTAAGAGCATCGGAGAATCAAAGTAAGCGAAGAACACTAGAAATATCTATCTCTGGCAGTAATTTGACCAAAGAATTTCTTGATATTTCATTCAGACCTCCAGAAATTGTGCCAACTTATGAAAAAAAGGAATATGTCTCTTAAAAAAGACTACAATGAAAAGATGGAAATATGTTCAAGGTGTTTCCTTCATCTGAATCACACTTGACGCCATCTCTACTTGGACCTGGATGAATGACCAAGCAGCAAACATCAAGGTGCAGATGAGAGTTAAGGAACAAAATTAACCACAGTAAAGTGAAGTATTTTACAATCTAAGCTTTGTTTATAATGCATACACATTTTTACTATCCACTTCATAATGAGCAAGTCCTCCCTGTGCTCTCAAAAGAGCTCTAACCAGTCAGGGTCTTGATGAAGAACATCTAAGCGTGTCCTGGAGCGTCACATGGGATGTTATAAAGAAATCTTTAGGACATGAGGTGTGGTGGGATGGAAGGAGATTTTGGTAAGTGCCAAGTATGAGTCAAGTCACGGGTCCTTAAAATTAAGGCTCCTGTACTTGAGAGCCACAGGGTTGTTAGTTTGCATCTCCCACATCATTACTAGCTTCTAAATGACAGGAACTGACTCCACATGTGTGGGTTTACATGAACTGTTGTAGGATTTTGAACTAATATTACATACCAAATCTAGCTCACCAGATCTTTATTTTCAAACCTCAGATTATATCCTTCTGGAGTTGGTCCACTTTTCAGATAGCCAGTCCATTGTAGGGCCACAGAGACAAAGAGCTCCCAGCCACGGTTCAAACTGATGATCTTCCTGACCATCGGCACATCTGGCCGTGGTCTCAGCTTTTAGGGAAATGCAAAGAGTAAAAGACTAAAGACTAAAAGTTTTTGAATGGAATCTGAGCAGGAGTATTATCATATCATCCTTAGCATATTAAGAGCATGTACATGTACCATGTACATACAATGTTCCTCATAGTTTCCATTACCAAGTCAAATTTAAAGTGTATTCAAAAAGGGAGCAGCATATATTGAACTAAATATACATCCCCTCAATCTAGAGAAACAAAGAAATTATGCAGCCAAGAAGAGTGAACACACATAATTCGAAAGAGAGTAAAATGAATAATGAGCCAACTAAAACATTGATTTTCAACAGGGTGCTAATGCGGTCCCCTGGATGCTTTTTCTTAGCTTGATTTAAAAAAAAAAAAAAAAAGCAATGCTTTTTGCACCAAAATGTAGAGATTTGGCTGGAAACCAGTAACGTAACAGCATTCAGTAACGACAATTCCCATCTCTGATTCAGAGCAGATATAGCATTAAAGGGAACAATACTTTTCACATATGTCCAGATTGATGTCACTAAGAAGGCTGCTCACGGCTGAGGTTGGTCTTATACACACATACTGAATGTATGTCCGCACGAATGAAGGTAACCTTGTTTGAGGATTCTGCTATAAAGCTGCTTTGGCTGATGAAGATTTGTTTTATTTGTTTCCGTACATCCTTGAAAAGGCGACCTGTTGACCCATCTATTCAGCTGCTGATTATCTTTTCGCTGGCAGAAAAAAAAATATGTTGCTCATTATAAGCACTGAGATTGATTGCAGCCTCCGTGCCTCATCGTAGTGTGTCTGATTGGCCTGCAGTGGAGATAATTGTGAGCCCTGTTGTCTGATCAACGAGTCCTCATCACCCCCCCCCTTTTTTTTTTCTTTCTGGCTGCCTACACTCAAACGCTGTGTCTTCTGGTCACTGTTTTATTCTTCACTATTCATCTAAATATGCTCCTAAGAATAATTCTATAGTTAAAGCGAAGATTTCAGATGTCACAATTGTCTTGAAGTTCGACACCACCATATTTATCTGCTCCTAGAACCGTCATTTATACAAATTCTACTCTGTATATGAATCTTTTCTAAAGGTGTGTAATTGGGTACCGTTTCAAAAAGCTTCAGACGCATCACAACAGCTTTGGACCAAATGTGATCCAATATTCAGTAGAATGTTTCATCATCTGGAAACAAACGTCTTCAAACGTATATGCACACACACACACACACATATGTGCGTACATGTCTCTGTACTTTTGCTTTCAATTTTTTTATTTTATTTTTTTTGAAGAATGGATTTGAAAGATGCTCCTGTCTCCTCTTCATCCCTTTCTACTGCTACCCTCATGGCTCATCATTACATTAGATGCTCTTCAGACTCGGCTGTGATTGGGGTCATTTTTAAAGCTGAGAGGTCACACATTTATCTTCATGCTCTGCTGATATTTCTGCATTTTGACACCACAAGGATTTCTCATGGAAAGGGGGCCAGGCCAATGAAATTAACCACTTGAAATATCAATAATCATAATTAGAATAACCTATCCTCTTTCTCTATTCACAATTTCAAATTATGCTCTTCCAGTTTTTTATCCCATTAAATTATTTTCAACAGTTGTATTAATATCGTAAAGGCACACTATGTAACCACGCTGCTGCAGACCAAATGGGGACAGCATATCAGTAACCACCCCTCCCTATTTCAGCAAAGCAGGAGGCTAAGCAATAGTATGAACAAAGTATAAGTCGTGTTTTTGAAAATGTAGCAAGGAAATAATTAGCAGTGCAAGCTGTTTGCGCTACATTTGTTCAGGGGAAAAAATGACAAGAGTAAAAGAACCAAACACATTAAAAGCAGAAGTGCCACAGAGAGCACGGTGTGAGATGAAATTAGCTTGTAATGAAGGAAATAAAATCTCTTCTTGAATTATGTGTAACTTTGTGCTTTTTTGAATGTTTACAGCGTTTCCATGGGGATTCCCTCCTTCTTAGGGATGTTAGCTCATTCCTTACTCTCTTCTGCTTATGTCTTGTTTTTTCTTTTTGTATTCCTTGTGTCCTTTTATGTTATTGTTAGCTTTATTTCCTGTTGTCCCTGCGTCTCATCAGCCCATGTGTCTGTCTTGTCAATTTCCAACTTCCTTGTTGGTCCATCTTGTTGTCTACCTGATGCGTCCCCATTTCACTGTGCTCTGTCTTCTCGCTTCTCTGGATCTGCTCTTTTGAGATTTTTTACTTTTTGATCGTTTCCTCGGAGCTTCCTGCATTTGCATTTGGACACCAAACTGAACACCCTCTGGCTGTAGCTTGTATTGATTATATTGATTTGAAAATCCACCTTTTATTTTTGGTCTCCATTTCCAAATTGCATGTTGAAAGTTCCTATCTCCCATTTGTTGCAACATCAGCACATTGCACCAGCAGAACCAGTCCAAATGTACATTTCTTTTGTAACAAACATTGATTTCAAAAGAACCACAAGAGAGAAGGATGGAAAGACTATTAATAGATCTTTAAAGTCATGGTTTAAAAAAAAAAAAAGAGCTGTTGCATCCCATCTGTGGTATTTTGATCAAAGGGCGTCATAGATTTGTCATTATATTACTGTATCTACTGATCCACAAACAAGAGACAGAACTACAATTTAAACTTGAAAATCCTTCAGAGAAGCCATTATAAGACTCATCATGGTGAGAAAAAAAATGGTTATCCAAATAAAGTTTTTATTTTTAAAAAACCACTGTAATGCTGCTAGCATCATTCACATACACTAAAGTACAATATACATTTTAGCAAGATGATGAAGCAACGTTGACGCTGATTTCAAAAGGTGAAGAGAAACCGTTGTGCAGTAAATCCTGAATGATAAATATGCACTTCTTTTTTGGTTTCCATCAGTTCTGAAATGATATTATAGCAATGTATCACTGCCTGACCTTATTACCCCAAAGCCCCTGTTTTCTGACCTCTGACCTCATCCTTACTCTCTCTCTCACACTGAGGTCATGTCCTCACTTCACAATTGTCACTCTTCTAACCTTTGCACACAACTGAAGTGATTTGCTGGTCATGAAAGGTCAAAAATCCTGGCTGGTTCTTTCCTTCTCGTTTTCACATAATTTTTCGAATTATGAAATGGAGGCTTGGGGAGGACCCAAATGCAAGAGGCCGGAGAAGAAAAACCTTATTCTCTAAAACAACAGCAAGAGCAAATGACAGGCAGGGATATCCAGGACACAGGAAGTCCCACTCAAAGTAAAGTTATTTAAAAACAAAAACAAAACGATATCTATATACACAACAGGAGTACAATGCAAGGAGAGAGCAAGCGGGGGTGGGGCTCCCATCTGATGTAATCTCAGTGGTAGTTTTGTATTTTCTTCCCCCTCCATACAGTAGCCTACTGTTGCACATCAATACTTTTAGGCTCTTAAACTTTATCCACAAAATGCATGAAACTGTTCTGACTGTCCAAAACTGCATAGCTTTTTAAAAAATTACTTTGGCAACATCTTGTAACCCCATTGGCTGATTTGGATGATTGATAGGGGTATTTCGCAAATCACATAACTTGAAACACTATCCAGACAGAATAACAAATATTGTGAAAAACAGCTAAATATGACAATTTGCTGCTCTTAATGTGACCTCCTGCACACAGAGAACATGAATTGAGTGAAGTGTTGTATTTCAGTATAATATATGCTGGCAAAACATCAACTATAAGTCCAAATCAGAACTGAATATAAAACCCTTTGCATGTTTATGCACATTTTGAACTTGCATTTCAAATGAGAAAGTTTAAAAAAAATGCTTTTATGCTTGCAGTTTTTTTTGCCACCTTGAGTCTGCTTATTAAAACATGAACACACATAACAACATTACACCACCAAGGAAAACCACCCTAATTTTATAGTATTATTTTAAAAACTGACTTCTGATTTGATTGACAAGTTTATTTAAATAAAGCTAGTTTTTGTAAACACCACAAAGCTCATGGGTCTGTTTGTTTCATTTCAGAACAAAGTTGACCTTTCACCTGTTAGGGTTACAACTGCATTAAACAGCCTCTGTAGGCCGCTTTAGGAACCTTTTCCACTCAGCCTGTTTGTATAAGTGAAGTCATAGTTTGGAAAGAGTATGGTGGAGCTGAACCGACCATTTCGGTCAGTGTCAGAAAACTGCCCGCACAGCTTTAGACTTGCAGTCCTCCAGTGCACATGTGGAAAACATGCAAAATAAGCTGCTAAGAGTCCTTGAATAAAACATTAAGAGCTGCATTTGCCAAATGTTTGGTCACAAACCATTAAAAGATACTGATAGTGTCCAGTTCTGCAGGTGACAACTGGAAACTATGCTAATTGAAAACACAGACACTACCAGATCATTTTGATAACAACAAAGTTAATGTTTTTTTGGGCTTGGCAGCCTGCTTTCATTTACCTGAAAACAGGAAATTAAGTCTTCTTCTTCCCATGTGGTGAAAGCTTATTCCTCAACACCGGAGTCTGGTGACTTTTTCATCTGCTGCCTGTGTCTGTCTCAACTAGTCTCAAAAAGCAACCATTCCAGTCACCTGCAGAAACATTCAGATGACTCTGGAGTTGTGGGGTGTTTCAGTGATGGACAACAGGCTGAGTACAGAGAACTAGTGGGCCACTTTGTGGCATGATGTGGGAACAATCATCTCACCATAAATGTGAACAAAACAAAAGGAGATGATTGTGGATTTTAGGGAAACCAGGTTTATGTCAAAAGGTATTTCCATCATGTGTAGGAAGTGGAGGAGTATAAATGCCTCTGCCCACCTGGAGACGCAACAGTGAAGCTGTCAACAAGAAGGGACATGGAGATTTTACTTCTCGCTTAGGTCCAGACTGCAACAGGAGATCCGTCCTGCCCACAACTACAACCTTCTACAATGAATCTTTGAAGAGACTTAAATCAGGAGACTACTGCAATACTTGAATTTCCCATCGGGGATCAATAAAGCACTTTTGAACTGAATTTAATTTAATTGAGGTTTTACACCTGTGCATCCTCCGCTGTGCAGAAACTGTTTCAGCTGCGAGAAGCACAAACTGCAAGGCAAGCTTGTTTTCAGTGCAATTTGGCAACTGGCAGTGATTCATCTAGGTACCGCCTTCCCATAAATAGATATGTACAATAAATAGATATGTACAGATGCTGAACTACCACTGCTCCTTGTTATATATATTATTTTCTTATTTTTCTTAAAGACTGAGTCATCCAAAGTATCAACTTAAATCCCTTCTTTACCTCTGTACTCTAACTGGTTGTGGTTTAATTCCAAGTTTCAAAAGAAAAAAATAACCCTAATGTTTGACAAATTTGAGATTCATACAATCTTTTATCCAAACAGACTAATCCAAAAGTAGAACACCTTATCGCTCCTGAAAGAAATGGCTCACACAGGCTTATTTCTTCAAACAGATGATATTAGAAACTAATCTATCCTCACAGGGGAGCTCAGGTGACATCAGCAGGAAGAGCTTATAGACTCGGCTAATTTGTGTAATGTTCACGAACAATGGAGGTTTCATTGTGTCATCCATCAATGACTAATGCAATGCTGTGGAATCACTTCTGCTGGGAATTGACACAGTACCTATTGTCTGAGAGGTGCTCTTTACAATGTGCTAGGGTGTGCACGTCAAGTCAGACTTGTATCATCCATTACCATCTTTTAACCCATTTATGTCAGTATGGCGATATGAAGTAAAATTCTGCATATTGGTCAAATAAAACAAGCTCAAAATTTAAGATGCTCAAACAAAGCAGTGGAAGAAACAACTGCATTTAGTTTGAAAGGGTTCGTTTGTAGCTATAAACCTTTTAGCTATCTTTATTTACACAATTGTCAAGTTATTTTATGAATATTACCATTTATATCATTCTGAACCAGTTTTCATTTTAATATTTCTGCACCCTATTTGCTATTTTCAGAATACATCTTTATTATTTATGTCGTCGCACATAATTTAATTTAACCTGTGCTTTGATGGTAAGCTCAAGACTGTGCAATGCTGTACATTTACCCACTTCTGCATCACTTTTTAAAGCTTGACTTCTTCTAAAATGCATTTCTCAATTGCAGGGGATATACACGCTCGTTTAGTTATTAGACAGTTACTAATAACATAAGAAAATCCTAAATAGGATTAATGAAGTAAAAATTGACTGTTGTTCTATGTGTGCCAGCCTTCGACCAGGTCTGGCGCTAAAGAGCAACAGTGAGGGGAGGCAAAAAATAACCACAGACAATTTTTCTCATTTAAATATCAGGATTTGTTAATCCAAGTGTTGTTGAATCACCTTTAATGTGTTTAATAGTCTGATATTTACCAACATAGACGTCAGCTAAACTACAGATAGAAAAACAAAGCAATCAAGGGAATGCAAGTGCGTGTGGGTGAGAAACAAAATGACTAGATGAAAGATGGGTAAAGACGTGGTTACACCCCCAAAATGGTGGAAATGACCACGTGGTGTGATTCCACAAAGGTCACATGATGACCGATCCCCCTACCAAGATAGCTGCTGACCAACGTGGTATGCATAAAGTAGCTCATCAGTTATGTTGTTTCCACAAAGATTATCTTTTAGCTGATTTGAAACAATTTTCTCAAGAAATTTGGAAATAAAGGAAGGTTGGAAATAGGCCTGTAGCTGACTAAATCGTCAGAATCCAAAGACGTCTTTTTGAGTAGAGGTTTAGTTACTGCAATCTTAAAAAGTCCTGGTACATATCCAGCTAAAATGGATGCATTTACATGATCCAAGATTACAGAGCTATCATTGGAACAGTTCTTGAAAAAATTTAGAAGGAACAGGATCCAATATGACTTTGAATGAGAAACAACTGAGGTTAATTCACAAATATCAATAAGAGAGAAGAAGTCTAGATAAGAACAAGTAGGTACAGCTGGTTCAGAGCTCTCTGTGCTGTCTCATGTAATCTCCATAGTTGGTTGGAGAATTTGAATTTGGTCTCTAATATTTACTATTTTGTTAAAGACGTTTGTGAAGTCATCAGCAGTTAAATGAGATGGACTGCATGACTCAGTGGAGCTCTGACCCTGAGTCAGCCTGGCAGCAGTGCTGAAAAGAAATTTGTGCTTATTCTGATTTTCTCAAATTAATGATTGTTATTTAATAAGTTTCCCAGCTTTTCAAAGAACTCTTATATATTTCCAAACTATCTTTCCATGCTAGATGGGATTCTTTCAAACTTTTAGAGCACCACTTTCTTTCATTTCTGTTTAAGACTACATTTCTGTATTAAACCAGGGCACAAACTTTCTAGGATTAACTCTCTTCTTTTTCAGAGGAGTAACAGAATCTAGAGTTAAATGCAGGAACTCTGTAGAGCCATCTGCAAGACTATCAAAGCATGAA
>JBAMYA010047920.1:0-10132 GCA_037176975.1 Arrhamphus sclerolepis
TTTAAATGGTGATACAAGCAAATAAAAACTACGCTCTTTCCATTGTTGTGAATGAGAGAGACGGATATTTTGTCCAACCGGATATTCTGCCCTGGATGTAGCAACAGGATGATTTTTCTGGTTGGTCAGTCAGGGACCAATCAGAAGGCTGATAAAGATCAGTTCTCTGTGTTTAATCATACTGTTTAACTGAGAGAATATTACATTAAGTAATAAGATTTTTACTCTCCTCTCTCTCTGTCTCTTTCCCCAATTCCTTCTGTCTTCTCACTTTCTTGTTCTGTCCAGTAATAATGTCTTTCAGTTGTCACCAGATCTGTCTCCCAGAAGAATCAGCCAGATGCCCTTCAGCAAGGCCTCAGCCTCTCATTATCACGGCATAGAGTAAAATATACATCGTTTCATGTTCAATATTTTACATCACAAGCAGCTATGAAATATTAAATGTGACCACTAAAGGCTCTAATTTATCCCTCTACATTCTATACTTTTCCACGTTTATTACATTTTTTTTTTAATGTATTTTCTCGCATAGATTTTGCCTGGATAACCAACGGTCCCTGGAGCGGGACCAGGCCTTTGTGAAGCTTCAGTCCCGTCTCATTCGCTATGAAACCCAGACCACTTGCTCCAAGGAGCCGTGTGCCCTCCTTTTTGCCCTCAGTCCTGCTCCCTCACCTGCTTTGATGTCAGAACCAGGAAGTGTCCCCGATGGAGAGACACTGCAGAACAATGATGCTGCACGGCTCAAACGTAGATCCTGGGAAATGGACATTATTGGAGGTCTTCCCCGCAAGAGGTATCATGCTGTATTTCCCCCCTCTTCAGCTGTGACAATGTGAATAATAAAAAAAAATTAAAAAACCCACACAGATGGGGTGGATCTTCAAAATGAAATGTCTTCACTTTACTTTTTGTGATTTTTAACCATTTATGCTTTATTTTTCTGGATGATTCAGGTTAGTGAAGTCAGAGAGCAACGACTCCCTCTGTTCACACAGCAGTAGCAGCAGCGGCACACTTCCCACTATTAGGTCTCTACGGCAACAAAAGAGCAGATCGCAGTCTACCTCATCCTCAACAGACACTTGTTTGGCCACAAGACAGACATCAGGTAGAATATAATAATTGAAACTTTGACCATAAACCTTGAGAGGAGAGCAGAGAGCCCTCTGTAGATCATAACTCTAACTTGAAAATTGATTTTTCTTTTTTCTTTTCTTAAACCTGTTTTATTGATAATGAGCCAATCTATGCAGTTGGTCAAAGGTTCAAAAGTAACCATGACTTTTTGACGTGTACGTGAAAAAGGCAAAATACAAAAAACATAAAAACAAACTTATGTTAACATAAGTAACTGCTGTAATGTACAGTTGAAACTAGAGGTTTACATACACACAAGCTTTTTTGTTTCTCCCTCAAGGTGACATTAAATCAGACTGTTTTTCCTGTTTTACGTCAGTTATAATTACTCAGCTTATTCCTGTTTGCTAAATGCCAGAATGAGAGAACTTTTTAGGGATTTTTTTTTAAAATCTTTTTATTTATTTATTTTTTTTTTAGCTTTTTTTCAGAAGTTTACACACGTTCCCTTTACATTTGGTAGCATTGCCTTTAAATTGTATGACTTTGGTTAAATGTTTTAGGTTTCCTTCCACAAGCTTCTCACAATAGTTAATTTTAATCAAATGCTGGAATTTTGGCCCATTCCTTCTAAGTCGGGTTTGTAGTCAGGTTTATCTCTGTGCATAAATTTTCTACAGGATTGACACTAGAGCTTTGTGTGGGCCACTCCAAAACATCAACTTTGTTGTCCTTAAGCCATTTGGCAGTATGCTCACTGTCATTGCCCATTTGGAAAACCCATTTGCACTCAAGTTTCAACTTCCTGGTCGATGTCTTGAGATGTCACTTCAATCTTTCTACAAAAATGTTCTTTCTTCATGATGCCATTTTGTGAAGTGCACCAGTCCCTCCTGAAGCAAAACACTCCCACAACATACTTGACAGTTGGGATGGTGTTTCCAGGCTCGTGGCAAAATTATGGTTCAGTTTTAGTTGCGTCAGACCACAGGACATGTCTCAAGAAAGGTCTTTGTCCTTGTGTGTATTTTCAAACTATAATCTGGCTTTTTTTATGTTGCTTTTGTTGAGTAATGGCTTCTTCCTCACTGAGTGGCCTTTCAGCCCATGTTGGTACAGGACTCGTTTCACTGGATAGTAACTCTCTTACCAGCTTCA
Source organism: Arrhamphus sclerolepis (assembly GCA_037176975.1). NCBI lineage: Eukaryota > Metazoa > Chordata > Actinopteri > Beloniformes > Hemiramphidae > Arrhamphus > Arrhamphus sclerolepis. Next base: position 2,242 of record JBAMYA010047920.1, read on the forward strand.
GCCAGCATATTCACAAGCTGTTTTGCTTTTGTTCTGGAGTTGATACAAACATTTTGCATGTTCATCTCTGGGACACAGAAGCCTTACTGTCCTTCTTTAACAAGTATGGTGGCTGGGCGTTGCCATGGTGTTTATACTTGCATATAATTGTTTGAACAGATGAACATGGCATCCCCGGGCATCTGGAGACTGTACCCAAGGATGGACCAGACTTGTTGAAGTTATTTTGGCTGATTTCTTTTGATTTTATTTTTTCCCCCCATGATGTCGCACAGAGAAGCAGTGTGTTCCAGGTGTCTTAAAATAAATCCACTAGTGTGCTGTAGTGTGTGTTAACTCAGATGTTGTTAATTAACCAATCAGAAGCCTCCAAAGCCATGACACGATCACCTGGGGTTTCTCCAGTTGTTTAAAGTCATCATTGTGAGCATGCCATATTTGTTACAGACAACACGGCATCCCTCTCTCCATGCTCTCTGGCACGTGCATCACTGACAGTGCACTTTCCTGGTTTCATTCACACCTATCTCGGCATTCATTCAGGGTGCCATGGCAGAGTCAGCTTTTCTTTCAAAAAGTTCTTGGAGACTCAGCTCTTTCAGGAGCATCTTCTTTCCTAACAGCTTATCTTTCCTCCTCTCTCATCCCACTTCTTTCTTACTTCTCTTCTGCTATACCCTCTCGTCACTCTCTCTCCATCTTCAACGGGTAGTTGGTATTTTCACTGTCTCAGGTAGTTGAGGACTGTTTTTATACTGTTTTATTTATACAGGGTATAACTGTATAAATTGTGCTTTTATTTAATGTGCTTTTACCTTTTTTTTTTTAGTTGTGAGTTGCTTTGGATAAAAGCGTTTAAAATTTACAGTGGTATTCGACTGAGACAAAGCTGATTACAGAGTTGGAGAGATGTCAGTAATCCAACAAGTGCACATTCATTTACAAGAGGTCTAACTGTTCTTCTTGGAGCTTTGTCAAATTATCAGAACCTGACTGTTGATCAGTTTTTGAAACTGCTTTTAGGACTATTGTCTAAGTGTGGTCTTGTGTTATTTTTCTCCACTCCATTCTGAATGCAGGACCTGTAGTAATGTGGCTGTCATGCCTCAGGATTAATTTTCTGACTTGAATCCCCAGGTTTGATGACCCTCCCCTGTTCTGACAAACTTAAACCACATCAGCAGAAGACAGATCAAGGAAACTCTGAGGACAAACCTGTCAAAGAGTCCCGCTCACAGAAACACAACAGGGTGAGTTGGTGTGCACATCTTATGCTTTTTTTTTTGTAAATATTTATGCAGTTAAACACATTTATTCCTTCATGATGAATGCAAAAATAAATCAGCCCATCATAATTGCAACAGTGGGAACAAGTTTTTATCACCTCATGAGCTTCTTTGTTGACGCATACCAAATTATCTGCTGCTTATGCAGGGGGATTGAAAAGCAAATCGTGTGAGCTTATTAGAAGTAAAGTGCTACTATGTTTAAAAAAAGTAAATAAGTTAATGGACAAAATGAAATGCAAACTATCAAATATCTATTCAAAAGCACATAACAACCAGAACAAAATAAGGAAAGGGTGCAGTCTTTGTAAGTCTGGCAAAAAAAAAGAAAGAAAAAAGCTACAGATATAAAGTTATGTTCCAGCTGCCATAGGTTTACTTGCTAAATCCTCAGTTTATGTGGCTGTAAGTGGCTTGCTGATCTGTTGCTGTCACTGTAACCTTTTATTAGCCTGCATGCTTTGTGTTTATTGACTTTACTAGATGAACACTTGGAAAACAAATGTGAGCCCTTCATTTAATTTTTCATGTTGAAAACTGTCTTGTTGTTCCTGCTACTTTTCTTGGCTATCTGCTAGTCATCCGTGATGTTAAGTCTTGCCTGTCAAGGCTGCTGTGACATTTACAATATTAGAAATTCTTCCACCCACTCAGGCTTAGCAAAGTTTCAATAAGAAATGCCAATAAATGAAATGGAAACAAGCAATTGCTGAAAAATCAGCAGAAAACCCCTCCTAAACTCAAATCCAAGACTCCAGTATGATAAATAAAACTTACACTCATAAGCCATATCCAAATATTGACATTGCGCAGTAATAAGAAATAAGAGACACATATGTTGTGAAATATTTACACTTTGTCAGTGGTGACAGTTTGAGTTATGGGCGTGGTAGCAGCAGCGTAAACCAATAACAAATGTTTTCAGGTCAAAAATTCATTGTTGTGCAGATGACGAAACAAAGTATATTTATTAAATGGATTATTCAAAAAAAAAAGAAAAGTAAAACTGAAGTAAAACTTGTAAATGAAATTTTTCATGGGAATAATTTTTGACAAAAATAGCTGCTAGATCCTTGTAATATAAGTTAGATGCTAGTATCATCATCTGCACACATTGATACTTATTTCCTGTTATTATCATCACTATTTTGGCCATTAAGTAAAAAAGGGTGAATCCAATATCAGTTCTCATTTGCTTGTAACTGTCATTTTTAGTATGATGCCATTCTGGCCAGATACTGGTTTTATGAATATTTAAAACCTCATGTTAATGTCATAGCTACAGCATGATGTCTACTTATGTCTGTCAGGTGTGTAGCTTGGCCAACTCTTTTTTTTTTTAATCATTCTGTTTTTCATTTCAGAAGTAAGTTTGCCTACTTACCAGTTTGGCTAGTAGATTAAATAAAAAAGTTACCATCATGGGCTGTTAAGAATGGGAGTCGCTGATGAAGAAAGTAGCTGCTTGCAGTTCTAGATGAGGATTTTCTGCTTTATAACAATGTGATCAAGCTAAACCAAGATCTGAAAGGTTCTTTTGTGGAGTGCTGTCCTAAAACCACTAAGACCTGGAAAAAATGATGAAAAACAAAAAATAATTCCCAATTACAGCAAACCATAATTTTCTTATAATATTTACCTATTTCCGACACCTTGAGACTTTCCATCCGTACACACAGATGGGTACACACTAAAACACACACACACACAGTTTTTCTATTAGAGATGAGGGCTGTGCAAGAGCTCTAGCAGAGATAAATATTTTATATTTTGGATGATCATTGTGAATGTTTGGGGTGCACTGTAATGTTGTGACAGATCCACTTTAACAGCTATCATATCACCTATTGCCTGCACCCACAGACAGGGAAGTACTTTTCTCATTCATCTTTCACACATAAATGGACTTACACACGTACACATCTGCATGATTTCTCATTTCCCATATCCATTACACTATCTGCATTCCGACCTTGATTTGTTTACTGTGCATGCATGGTTATCATTTAAACATAAATATTCAGAAAAAATGTTTTTTTTTTTATTCAGAATAGAGAATGAAATCCCCCTTTTCTCTGGCTTCTGAACCTGAATGGCACTAATGATTCCTCATAATAATTTATTGCATTTTATCAGAAACATTGCCATGACAAGATTATTTATTTCAGGAATGCGCTTTCCCTGTCAACACTACCAGTGAAATATTAATTAATTAGTTTCTGTGAGCTAGGTAATCATTGGGGGCTCAGGGAATAGACAGAACTGTATTTTATGTTTTCACAGTAGAAGTAATACAAAGGTGTGTATCTGTTTTTGTGTCCTCAGATGTTGCAGGAGGTTGTAGCTAAAACACTCAAACACCATGGGATCAGTGCTGAGCACGAGTGTTTTGAGGCCTGCAGCAAAAGGCTGTTTGATATCTCAAAATTCTACCTCAAGGTTTGTCTTTTTACTGCTCTCACACAGCCAGTGTCAGTCTTTTGACTTGTTTTTACATATCTGTCAGCTGTTACAGTGCTTATTTTGTGATGTGATTTCCATTTGGTTGGAAAGTTTGCCTCATTTATGACAATATAGTCAGTATTTATATGATTTACATTGTATGACTTTCTTACATATGATTAATGCTCTAGTATGTGGCAAACCTATGAGAGAAAAGTTGTTTTATCCATATTCATAATGATGTTTGAGAACCTATTTCTTGGGAAATGATGGAAATGTATGAAAACATTTTGCACTTTTTAATTACATCTGCTGAAGAGAAGGTCTTCTGTGATTGATCGCATTAGGCAGTAAGCGATGTTATTCAGCAGTTTAAGGGTCAGAAGTGGACTCAGCTTGCTTCTTTGACTTTTTAGTTATTTATTTATTTATTTATTTTAAAGCTTTGCTTATGAAAGTTTACCCAAAACTTAGTTCTTAGTGTTGCTTCTTAGAATTAGCATTAAAGGTGACTTGAGGTTAGAGCTGGCAAATATGATCTTAAATCAATATATAAGATTAATTGAAAAAGTTGTCTCAATTAATTATGTTACAGTTAATGAGTGTTGTCTCGGTATCCTCTTAATTTTTACCCTCATAGACCACTGACAATGTTTTGACTACATATGGTCATTTAATTAATATTTCAAAGAGAATAGAATATCTTTATTATCATTGTCGCAGGTACATTTAATGTGTTCTCCAGTCGGTGTGTCATTCAGTGAGTAAAAAAAAACATATCTAATTATATCAGTTCTGGCATCACTAAAAGCAAGTAATGAATAGTTTTAAAAAAGAGTACTAAGAATGACTAAAAACACATTCATGCACACAGACGTTCTGTCATTTCATGGGTCTTTTTAGAGCTGTTTCTTTTTTAATATTGAAGGTGGTTATTGAAGTTGGATAAAAAACTGTTTGAATGTATTTGTCTTTGTTTTATTCCGTCTGCCTGACAGCAACAGTTCAGAGACTGAGGAGAAGAGAAATAATTGAAATAATTGGCACGAGCAACATTACATCTATTATAGGTTCTGAATGTCAGTTTCAATTACTTTTCGATTAATCGTCCTGCCCTTCTTCAGGTTATTCAGATCAAACCTGCATGTGAATAAGCTGAGAGGAAAAGGAAAATTAAATCTGTATGAATATTTAGCTTTTATGTCTGTGGATAGTACTGTGCAGAGGTGATAATAGAAAGAGGTCGATTACTTGCCATCTGATTAGTTTGTTTCTTTAATAAATGGTATCAGCCACAGAAAAATTCACATTGGTTGACGTCAAGATAATGTGTACACAAAATAAAACCAAATAATGATCACAAAAAAAAGACCTCCCACAGAGGATTTGCTCAGATTAAAAAGATTTCACTGTTTGATGGATGATGGATTTCCCTGTCTAGAAGAATTTTTCATTTTTTTTTCCAAACCTCAGGATTTGAAGACATCCCGTGGTTTGCATGATGAGATGAAGAAGGCCGCGAAGAACAACGTTAAGCAGGTAAGACAACTCAGACCATTCTTCTCAACTTGGTCTCGTTTTCATAATCCCCTTTTTACTTTTCTAATCATCTTTTCGGTTGTAGGTCATTGACTGGGTGCTAGAGAAGACCTCAAAGAAAGGAAGATGATAATGAGTGGGTCCAGGGAGGTCTTTTGATATAATTGGAGAAGTTTGCCTCAACTGAGCATCCTCAGTTACATTTTAACATTCATGAGAGTGTTTGATGTTTTAAGCCTCTCTGATTGGTTTTAAATTGTTAGATTAAACCCATTTTAATTAACCTAATCCTTTATTTGATTCTTGTTTTCCTTTCCAGGAGATCTTAGAGCAACCTATCATTTTAAGCTGTATTTGTGTGTGGTTGTGTGCTCATCCAGCCTCACATGGACCCAGTGCTCTAGAGCCTTGAAACACACAAATCAGCAGAGTACAAGATGCTCCGTCTGCAGATGGTGGAGGTCTCAGGGGATTAGATGTTGTATCCAGATTGTGGTCCTCTTTCCTTTTGTATCAGTTTTCAAACATTATTGTAAATTGAAATCTTTCATTTCTAAATATGTTTATATTTTATTGCCTCACGTTTGTACATATCTTTGTGTTCGTAATTTTCTGTAATTGTTTTTGTACATTGTGTAATTAAATGTATTTTTATATAAATTTGGTGTGCAGCGTAGTTCAATCTCTGCAGGCATTTGTAGGAAGAAGCTGTGTGACGGTGTGAGAGATACAAATTAAAGCGTGTAGCATGTGCTGTGTGTAAGAATTATGTACTATTTTATCCCAGCTGACAGCTAACAACCCAGCCTGGGTGGTTGCTGCTATTTAGAAGGTGTAAACAAAGCTCCAAGCAGAGTGGCATATTGTGCTGCTGATTATGACTGACAGTGGGATTTGTCTTTTCTCTGTTAGTTTTTAAGTCGAGCATCATCGTGAAAACATTGCTCAGATTCTACATCGCTACGGTGTTTAACGAGTGTCATTATAGTGGTACTTCCTTGGTTGGAGCCGATCTAAAACTGCTTTCTTCTTTGCAAAGTATACAAATACTAAAATGCTCTTTTGTAACGTTGAATTTAATTTGCAATGCTTAGTCTTAAAAGAGCTATTTGAGTTGTTTGTTAGTATGAAATTATTCAGGATCATTAGATAGAAATTTACTCAGTGATTAAAGTCGATGCACCGTTTTACTACTTGATGATGGTTCCAAGACTGAACCAGTAAGAAAGTTACCAAGACGTTTATCTGATCTGCTGCTTGCTTACTCAAAGAAAAACGGTCTATTAAGAGTTTTTAAAAATTTAGAGTTGGACAGATAGTTGTTTTTTGTGTTTGCATTTTTTTTTGTACAGACTTGACCAACTGAATCCAGGCCATGAAAACTGAAAGTAGATGGTAGATGCATTTTTAAACAGCTCATTTTCAAAGCGGCTCAAAGGAACTTTTTTTTAATTTAATTTTTTATTTCTTGTTCACTCTCTATTTCTCTTCCATCATTACTTTCTTGAGTCTCAGTCACATTTGCCATGATATTCATAGCACTGGAAGTGGGGGAAAAAAATTTAATGTAAAAAGCAAAAAACAGATTCTGCATCAATAAATTTTAACTCATCAAAGAATTCACTTCTAATTCTGAAAATTGGTTAAAAGATCAACTCCACGAGAATTCACTTAACCTCTAGTCCTGTAACAAATTTGAGTTGATTTTTAACCTTTTCATCGTAATCACTACAATAGATGGATAGCTATTCCACTATTATCTAGTAAAGTAGTGTGTTGTACTGAACACAATTTACATTTAAAAGATTTTTTTCTCATTTGAATACTTAATCCATGATAAACCTGCTGATATTTTTAATTTTTTAAAATTCTTTTAGACTGTTAAGAGAAATGCACTTGATGGAAAACACACAGACCTAGTTATCTTACATGTTCTTAGAAGTAAATGATTGTATTGGGGTAAAAGGATTTATCTATTTTTAAATTCACGCATAAAATGGTTAACTTGCAGGTTGTTTACTCTGAGGTCCAGAACTTGCTGCGTAGGCGATCCCAACTGTGAAACCATTTGACAGTGTAAAGGTCAATCCCAAACAAAACTGCTGGCAAGCAACTCTTTAACATCTCTTGCTCCTTCCTGATCAGCTGACACCTGCGTATCAACATAAAAGCTGTCTCATCACAGGGATTCAAAGTTAAGGTAGTAAAGGGCATGTAAACAGAGCCTGATATATTTAGCGTGTGCTTGTGAGAATGGGTCATGAGTATGAGGGAGTACCGCTGACAGCGATGATGATAAAAATGTGCTATCTGCACAGACTAGTTGCATTGCAGTGGACCAGCAACACAAATATAACATTTTACACTTTAACTTCTAAATCTGCGTCAGACACAGACCTGACCTGAAAGGGAAACAAATTGCAGGTGCAGATGAGACAGAAAGGTGCCACTTGTCAGTGGTCCTTGGAAAGAGATAAGAGAAATGTAGCCACTATAGAAACATGATTATGCAAGTAGGATGTGCACATTTATTTATGTGTATACATATATATATGTATGTATGTATGTATGTATGTATGTATGTACACACACATGAAATCTCATAATCTTCCTATACTTTGACT
>JBAMYA010047921.1:0-10131 GCA_037176975.1 Arrhamphus sclerolepis
TGTGCACCCATAATAGTAAACATCCTAAAGCAATATCAGAAAAAAATGAAATCAAATAAATGTAAAATAAACATTTAAATAAATACTAATGTAGCACTTGCTGCAAAATGTTTATGCTACTAAGACCTAGGTTCTGGGGAGTAAGAGAGTATGATTGCAGTAAACAATTGACAATTTTATTGCCGTAACACCGCACAGTCATACAGGAATAATTTTCTTCTAAACCTTAGTTCCTTTGTTCACTTCTTGTTGTACCAGTAAATGTTCTTTGTGTTCTCGTGTTGTTCCATGTCTCTTGTGTACACTACCCAGGTAGGTATGAGTGTATGTATATTTCCTTAGCTGGGAAATTCTGAGAGGTTCCAAGATGATCTCACTGAATCCCCACAGCAGCTTGCTAGTCTACTAACGGGAATCTTTAGGCCATCGTCCGTGGGTCTGGCTCGCCATCACTTTCGAAGACTATACCGTTGAATCCAATGTATTTCAAATCACCATAAGTGAAATAATATCATGTTCAATCGCTGCATCAAGTTTACACTTTACCTCGACAAGTTTAAAAGTGTAATCTCCCCATAAGGTTGTTGTTAACAGTCTTTAGACATGAACTACCTTATGAACACATTTAAACTAAATAACATGAATTCAACATGTAAGGTTCCAAATTACTCCAACTGGTTTTAACCAACATTCTACAATTGCTAATTTGAGCAATTCACCAGCTGACGCCCTGTTAGCCGTTAGCTTCACCTGTTATTAATATCACTCACCGGAGTTTCCTCAGTCAGTAAGCAATTATCCAACTCTGTCAATGTCAGCAGTTGACTTGGCCATAGTGCACCATACAGCACTCTCTCCCGCACACTTAATCCTCTCTTCTCTTTTTTCTATGTAATTTTGTTTGTGCTTCGCTCGCTCATTCGTTCGCTGTTCACATATCTGCGTTCTCCCATTATATTTTTCCGCGTGCTTGTTAGTCACAGCACAAACCAGCGGAGTGTCAGCCTGTTTCCTCGATGGGTGCTGCAGAGGATCAAAAGGCAACTCATGCAATGTTAACCCCTTAGTGACCAAATTAGCAGGGAACATCTATTTTATTTTCCTCAATCTTTTACTTTTTTTCATTTTTCCCTAAAGTTAGCTGTAAAATGGTCAACTCTTCCTAGTTTCCTAGTGAATGAGAACAACACAGCATCTCAAGTTTGTGTATTCAGTCAAAGATCCATGTTAGGATAGCAGCTAGCTGTACTCATGGTGAAAACACTAAGATGCAGCTTTCATGTTCTAAGGCTTTTTGCGTGTAGGCATGCGTTTCTATATTAGCGTATTAAAACCATCCTGTAATTTGAATGTGTTTAGTTGGTTTTGATATTGAGTCTTGGCTTGTTTCCCTGCCTTTGTCTAGTTGTGTACTGCTTTACTTAGATCTTTACTGTTGTCGTTACCAGGTCTTTTGTGGCATCTTTCTGGTTTCACACCTCTTGGACAGTAAAGGATTGTGTGTAGGATTATTGGCCTCCTGACATCCCAGCATTTAGATCCTCATCATACATGACTTCACTACAGTTATTCTTCATCTTTTCTATAACAACAGTACAGTAATGGAACTGATGAAATGGTCATTTAGGAAATAGATAGCTATTGGACAGTAAAATGCTTTAAAATTGAAGTTTATTATCAAATCAAATATCATCTTATTAATTTAACATTGGCTCATGTCAGGGATGGCTGGTAGCTGTTACAAATGCAGCTTTCTTTATCCTCCCTGAATTTAATGTAAAAGCACTGACTTGTCACTATTGCCAGAAAAGGTGTAGAATTTTTAATGGTGTGCACATTCTCTGAAATTTTGCATAAAAGGGCTTAAAATGCTTCTTGTTCTTGATAAGTCACTATTTTTGCAATATGCGTGTGCAGAATCTCACCAAATGCTGGGATGTCAGAAGGCCAGTAATCCTAAAAACAATCCTTTACTGTCCAAAAGGTTTTAAACCAGACAGATGACACAAAAGACCTGGTGACGACACATGGAACCAGCAGGACAAGGACTTATGAAGTAAAACAGTAAAGATGTAAGTGAAACACAACACAACTAGATAGAAGCAAGAAAACATGGCAAGACTCAACACCAAAAACCAACTAAACACACCCAAATTCTGACAATAACAAGAAAAAAAAAGACAGAATGGTTTTAATACCTTAACAAATGCCTAACACATGCCTACACATTGTGCACAGTTTAAATAAAATAGCCTTAGTATTTCATTGAAAGAAAAATTACTGTTACTACAATGTGAAGACCTGGTAGGACAGAATCTAAGGAGGAAAGATCATATTGTATACCCTATTTAAAATAAAAAGAGTGATCAACAAACACATAAAACAGGATTTGCTCCGCATTAATCCGCGAACACACGCAGCACAAACACAGATCGTAGTATTGATCAAAGCCTTGCCTGTCAGATACTTCTAAAGTAGGCCTACAATGAACACATCCTTTCTTCAGAAAAATGTTTTCGCCGATCATGCTCTTGAGCACGTGTTAGAGTGAATCAATGAGTTTATAACAATAATCAGTATAGCCTATTTGTCCTGAATTAAAAAATATCCATCCATCTATCCATCCATTAACTCCTGCTTATCCGATATTGGGTCGCGGGGGCAGCAGCTTGAGCAGAGAAGCCCAGACCCCCCGATCCCCAGCCACCTCCTCCAGCTCTTCCAGGGGAATACCGAGCCGTTCCCAGGCCAGCTGAGAGACATAATCTCTCCAGCGTGTTCTGGGTCTACCCCGTGGCCTCCTTCCAGTCGGACATGCCCGGAACACCTGTCGGGGGAGGCGTCCAGGGGGCATCCTCACTAGATGCCTGTACCACCTCAACTGGCTCCTCTCTATGTGAAGGACCAACGGCCCGACACTGAGTCCCTCCCAGATGACTGAATTTCTCACCTTATCTCGAAGGGAGAGTCCAGCCACCCTACAAAGGAAACTCATTTCAGCCGCTCGTATCTGCAATCTCAATCTTTCGGTCACTACCTACAGTTCATGACCATAGGTGAGGCTAGGAACGAAGACTGACCGGTAAACAGAGAGTCTTGCCTTTTGGATCAACTCCCTCCTCACCACAACGGACTGGTACAGAGCCCGCATTACTGCAGATGCTGCACCGATCCGTCTGTCAGTCTCCCGCTCCATTCTCCTCCCACTCGTGAACAAGACCCCAAGATACCTAAACTCCTCCACTTGAGGCAAAACCTCATCCCCAACCTGGAGAGGGCATTCTACCCTTTTCCAACATAGGACCATGGTCTCAGATTAGGAGGTGCTGATTTTCATCCCAGCCGCTTCACACTCAGTTGCAAACCGCTCCAGCGAGAGCTGAAGGTCCCTGCCCGATGACGCCAACAGAACCACATCATTTGCAAAGAGGCAATCCTAAGGTCACCAAACTGGAATCCCTCTGCCCCCTGGCTGCGCCTAGAAATTCTGTCCATAAAAGTTATGAACAGAATTGGTGAGAAAGGGTAGCCCTGGTGAAGTCCAACTCTCACAGTAAAAGAATCCAACCTACAACCGGCAATGCGAACCAGACTCTCGCTGCACTTGTACTGGGACCGGGTAGCCCATAACAACGTACCCTGTACCCCATACTCCTGGAGCACCCCTCACAGGACACCCGGAGGGACACGGTCAAAGGCCCTCTCCAAGTCCACAAAGCACATGTAGAATCCGAGATTCGACTATCAACAACACCCCAGTCTGCCAATCCAAAGGTACTTCCCCCGATGTCCACGTAATGTTGCAGAAACGTGTCAACCAGGACAGCCCTACAACATCCAAAGCCTTAAGGAACTCAGGGCGGATCTCATCCACCCCTGGAGCCCTGCCGCCTTGCAGCTTCTTAACTACCTCGGCGACCTCAGCCTCAGTCATGGATGACCCCACCTCAAAGTCTCCAGACTCTGCTTCCTCCGTGGAAGACGTGTTGGTGGGATTGAGAAGATCCTTGAAGTATTCCTTCCACCATCCGACATCCCCAGTTGAGGTCAAAAGCATACCACCCTCACTGTACACCATGTTGGTGGAGTATTGCTTTCCCCTACTGAGGCGCCTCACGGTTTGCCAGAATCTTCTTGGAACCCGTTGAAAGTCACTTTCCATGGTCTGTCCGAATTCCGCCTACACCCGAGTTTTTGCCTCAGAGACCACAGAGGCCACAGTCTGCTTAGCCTGTCGTACCTGTCTGCTGCTTATGAACCTTCTTATGTTCAAACATGGTGTTCGTTGTGGACAAACCGTGACTAGCAAAGAAGTCCGATAACAAAACACCGCTCGGGTTCAGATCAGAGAGGCCGTTCCTCCCAATCACACCCTTCCAAGTCACAATGTCCCTACCCACGTTGAAGCGTTGAAGTCCCCCAGCAGAACAAGAGAGTCTCCTTTAGGAGTGCTTTCCAGTACACTCGTCAGGGACTCCATGAAGGCTGAGTATTCTGAACTGCTGTTCGGTGCATACGCACAAATCACAGTCAGGACCCGTTCCCCGACCTAAAGGTGCAGGGAAGCTACCCTCTCATCAACCAGGGAAAGTTATGCTCTGTGTGCAGAAATATGTGCTCTCAAGAAAAACCACAATAATTGCAAATAAATTCTTTAAAAAACAGAATGTGATTTTCTGGATTTTTTTTTTTTTCATTTTGTCTCTCATAGTTGAGGTATACCTATGATGAAAATTACAGGACTCTCTCATCTTTTTAAGTGGGAGAACTTGCACAATTGGTGGCTGACTAAATACTTTTTTGCCCCACTGACTTGAAGAGGTGCCCACGTCACTCGTTCGGGCTGAGCTAGGCCGGGTCCCGCAGGCAAAGACCTGGCCACCAGGCGCTCGCTTGCGAGCCCCAACCCCAGGCCTGGCTCCAGGGTGGGGCCCCGGTAACGCCAATCCAGGCGACATACTCGACTTTGCTATTAACTTTCTCATAGGAGATCTATGAACCGCTCTTAGAATACAATTCTCCAGCTAATATTAGATACCTGCCTTCTCTATCGGATATAGTTGATTTATGGATAAAGGGTGTATTTTTCTTGAATAATAAAGCCACATCTCTAGCTATAACTGCACAAATAGAATGATAACTTTGCCCTGTCCACCTGCGTCTCAGTTTACTGTGCTCGTTCTTATTAAGGTGGGTTTCTTGAAGAAAAATGACATCGCTGGACAATGCCTTTAGATTTGCCAATATCCTACCCCTTTTCACTGGATTATTAAATGCTTTGACATTACATAAGTGTTATATTAATAAGAGTAGACTCCAGAGATTTCAGATAAGTTGAACACAGCTTCCTTTATTCGTGCTTCACAAAAAAATGACACCTTCTCCACACACCTCAAAGGTGTCACCTATAGGCCACATGTGCTATTTCACTGAACATCTACTAGGGGGGAAAGGAAGGCCAGTAGGTCTCATCACAGATTACAGCCCGTTGTGTCCGTCCTGTGATACGTCCTCTCACTTCCAGGGACTATGATTTACTTTTCGGCTTTGCACAAAGACAGTTCCAGGGAGGATTATTACTTCATGATTTATTGTAATGCACAGTCTGCCTCAGTGTTGGTCATGTTATCTGTGCTCCTTAGCCGTGTATTAGTTTGTTCAACTCCACTGTTCTGAACCAGGGGCAAGGTTGTTTCATTTCCACACATTCCATTTACCTCCACGTTTACTTCTAAGGTTTGGATTTTCATCTCCATCACTGCTATCTTCTGTAGAGGGCTGTGGTAGTCATCTGTGGAAAAGGGAGCCATCTTGTTGCTCATTAGCCTAGCAGTTAGCACCTTTCCAGGCTGTTTAGCTTTAGTTGAATGCTAAGTGCCCAGACACTGTTAATCAGGCTTCAGCTGTGTGTGGGCCATGCACACGGAGCACTGTGTGCCAAGGAACTATAAGAAAAACGTTGCCATTTCTATGTAAGAAGGTTTAAAAGAGGTCTTGTGTTTTTTTAAGGAATAAAATCATATCAAAGACTTGTGGAAAAAGTAGAGCGATTCAAAAGAAAATAAAGCAACAAGCAGCAGGAAAAAGCAAGAGCAAGCAGACACGTCTGCCCTCTTCAGAAGCAGGAAGTAATAATCTCTGCCACCAGTCTTATCAGTTCACGGGGGTCAAGATCTTTTCTTGTTTTGCCTTGTGGAGTCTCGTCCAATCTTGAGACGAGTAAGATTTCTTATATCTGATCCAGCAGCTCTCAAGGTTAAGGTTAATGGAAGTGGTCCCATGGGTTGCTTCATGGGACAGCAGCAGTCCAAGTTTTCTTTTGGTTACCAGTGCCATTTTTTGATGTCTGAGTTGCACAAAAATTGCACTTGACTACTACATTATTGTCTGTTTATTGTATGTTCTCTAACAAACTGAAAATAATGAGCCTAATCCATGTTGACCCTCATCACCTCTGTGACCCACAACTGACTTTTTTTTTTTTCCATTTTCTGTAAAAATACAGCAAAGAGTTCCACATTTGAAAAAATTCTCTTTGTGGTTTGATTTGGATTAGAATGTATAGTGTTCCCCATGCATTTGTGTGTTTGGAAATATAACCAATTCCAAAGTTTTTAAGCTTTCCTCACTTTACACATTTGCATTTCATTATAAGGATTAATTAAGGCTGTGGCTTTTTTTGTGCCAGATTAAAATTGACAGGGAGCTGAAATTGGTCTACAAGAGAATGTTTGAGCCTCTCAATGTGCCAGAAGCTTTATTTCAGAGGCTCACAGGGCAGTTCTGCACCATCCAGACTCTGAAAAAGGGCCAGGCCTATGCTGCTGAGGATAAGACCTCTGTGGATGAACGCCTCAGCATTCTTCTCAAAGGAAAGTATGTTCTAGTTTGGTTTGTCTATTTATTTTTTCATATACTGGATCTGAACATCTGATAATTGTGGCATCTTCAGTGAAATTCTTCAAACTTTTAACATTATATTTATTTCTCTAACAATGTAGTGATGGAGTTATTCTCAGATTCATTTGCTGATATATTCATCTGCAGATGATTAGATGCTGCATATTTCCCTCAGAGTTCAGAGTCATTAACTTGCTGCCTTGCCTGTTTTTGAAACAAGTTTTAAAATTGCTTTTAAAAAAGGTGTACTTTCAAGCAGAATCTTAATTTTGGCTTTCATTTCTGTGTGATAGAATGAAGGTATCATACAGAGGCCATTTCCTCCACAACATCTATGCCAATTCATTTATTGACTCTCCAGAGTTCAGATCCACTGAAATGCACAGAGGAGAGAAGTTCCAGGTAAGAAAAAAAGAAGTCACTGTCTGTCTGTCTCTCTATACATGTCATAATGTGGGATTGTTTGATGTTTGGGTTTTCTTAGGATCTTGGTTTTTCAGTGTTGGTGTTTTGTATCCTTGTTTGCTTGTCGCTGACTGTTTCTGTCAGCTTTACTTCCTATTTTATTTTGAAGTCCTGTCTGCGTCTAGTTATGCTCTGACTTTCCTGATCCTCGTTTCCCTGATATGTTTCACCTGTGTTTCGTCAACTCCTTCCCCTATATGCTGTCTTGTCTATCTTTCCCCCCTTGCTGGTCCATACTGTTTTCTCCCTGTGTTCATGCATGGGATTTGTTTACAGTTTTGCCACATTTGTCTTAAAATAAAGCCTGTTTAGATTACTCCTACCTACAGCTCCTGCACTTGGGTCATGCAATCTTACTTTCATGACAATCCATCTATCGATCTGTCCGTCTATTGTATATATTTTTGTAAAACTTAAAAACAATTGTGTTTTGTTTAACTGTGACAGGTAACAATTATGGCAGAGGAAAACTGCAAGTTCCTGTGTTGGTCTCGAGAAAGGGTTACTTACTTTCTTGAATCAGACACTTTTCTCAACGAGCTGTTCAGGTACCTCATTGGCAAAGACATCACCAACAAACTTTATTCTCTAAATGATCCAACGCTCAGTGATAAGGTGGGTCCAACTTTGCCTGTATTGAAGTACTAAAGTTTCTGATAATTTACCAGCTACAGTACTAATTACGTACTGTCCTAATGGCAATAATAGCAAGATGGCATGTGCCCTAGGCTGTGAAAAACATGGACCGCCAGCCAAGCTTGTGCTCTCAGCTGTCTATGATGCAGATGAGGAACAGCATGGCGAGTAGTAGTGACACTGATGACATCCTTAACCAGATCCTACGAGGAGGATCTGCTGGATCATCACTCCGTAAGTATACAATTATTTCATAACAACAACAAAACATATTAATTAATTATGAACACAAACACATAGTGCTGACAATAAGCAAATGCTTCTCAATCTGTTAAACACAAAAACTAAACATGGACACCCATTGGATATTTAATTAAATTGTGAAATACCTTCATTCAGAGGCTTTTCCATCAATTTAGATGAGTAGAAAAGGTAATTCCTTTACACTCCATTTATCTTTTATATCATTAATTATTGTTAAAGGAGTGAGAACTCATCTATAATAAAATAATTATCCATTTGCCTCTTTCTTTGTTATTTTTTTTTTTTTTATACCAATTATCTTCCAATCCATGCAGGTTGGGCCCTGAGTTCTTTTAGTCAATTAACTGGATAGGCAATAAAGAATAATTAAGACAACAAAACTGTTGGTTTTATCTGTATTTGGTTTAATTACCAAGAGCAGGTGTACCCAAATATAAGTGTGAAAGGTCCTTTTACTAAATTTATATTCAGTACTAGGTCTGGAAAAGTGTCAGTCAAATTTAAAAAAAAAAAATAATCTTAAAAGTAGAACTATAGACATGGTATGCCTTTTAGCATGAAGAGCCATTATCTGTAGGAGAGGAACTTCTGCTGCAGCAGCCATCTTTATTGAAAAGTGATAGGATCACATTGAGAGTCCTGCAGTGCAGGACTTGGACAGATTCTCTTGGTTTCAGTTAAGAAATTCTGTAGTATTTCTGATGAGAAATTGATTTATTTTCAGTGCATACCAAGACCTGTTTTATTAGAGTAAAAGTCTCCAATGATCAATGGGTCTCATTCACTAATATGTGTGTGGAAATGTTCTTATTTTGCGCACAAGTGTATACACAAAATCACAGTGGGTTTCATAAAACATGTGCACTGGCCAATTTTTGCTCTCGCCACCAAGCAAATCATTCTTTGATAGGAGTGAGCTGGCAATTTCTGATTAACATACTACAACACCCCCATTTCTCCATACAAGGAGAAATGAGGGCTTGCCTAGAGTTGATTCATGAATGAATGAAGTGGCTACATGAGAAGAGAAGAAGTAAAGTTAACAGTTTGTTATAAACAATGGCACCAAAAGGCAAAAAACAAAAGAACTTTACAAACACAGAAATCAAAACAGTTGTGTCCGAAGCAATGGGTCAAATTAAATGCCATTTAATACACGTGGGATGACTCAGCTCTGAAAGGATTGTGAAATCCCAGTCTGGTCTGCTATTGTACCTCTAACCAGGAACCTGAGGGTGGTCAGGACTTGCACCTGATGAGGTAACTGACGAGAAAGGTGTGTCAGGTGATTTAGACGCTTTATATAAATAAAATACAGAGATCATAGTCATGTTAGCAGTCAAAGACCTTTTTGAAAAAAAAGGTTTGTAGGCCAGCTTAAAAAATGGCTATGTGTAGCCCTCAGCTGGATAGGGAGACTGTTCCATACGTGAGGTGCCCTTGAGCAGAAGGCTTGGTCTCCCATGGTGGAGAGTTTGGTGCTGGGAGCTCAGAGGAGGAGGCTGCCTGCAGATCTGAGGGTGCAGATCGAGGATTGTGGAGTGATGAGTTCTCGTAAGTAGGGAGTTGCATCTTGATTGGGGCATTTATGGGTGAGCAGCCAGCAGAATTCAGAATTTTATAGTTGATCCAGAATGGGACAGGGGGGCAGTGCAATGAGTAGAGGATGGGGGTTATATGCTCATATTTTCGCACTTTCATCAGGACCCTGGCAGAGCTATTTTGAATGTATTGCAGCTTCTGGATGTACTTCAATTCAATTCAATTTATTTATATAGCGCTTATTTACGACAAGTCATCTCTAGGCGCTCAAGAAACCCAGAGCTTGACCCCCGAGCACATGGCAACGCCATCAGTGGCAAGAAA
>JBAMYA010047922.1:0-10131 GCA_037176975.1 Arrhamphus sclerolepis
TTTTTTTTTTCCCGCATTCCTCCGTCTGTCCTTCGCTGTCCACCGTTTTTATTTTTATACTATGTTACACACATACATACACACACACACATAAATATACAAATGTGTGTGTCTGTGTGTGCATACACGCACACAGTTAGGTAAACTTCTGGTCTCAACTGTACCCACAAAGAATGGCACAATATGCCCTTTGTGCCAGTTGAAAGCTGCTACCTGGACAGGAAGGAGCAGGTTGGATTGTAAATGCAAGAACAAAGGAATAGAACAGTACTGAGGAGGGATAAAAGCTTTTACCCAAATAAATACCTATCATAATTTATGAAGTATTATCTGCAGCATCTTGATGTAAAACAATAATGACTCTGAACAGAGAAGTGCAGAAGGGGTTATGAACAAATCTGAGAAAATAGTAAGAAAGAGGAGTAGGATAATAAGAGAGAAAAAAGAGGGAATGAAGGACTAACAGGAGGTTAGGACCTGGCATGAATGAGCTCATTGTTAACAAGATCTGACCTTCCCCCTCTCTCCGCCTACATGAGACCTCCATCCCTCTGCTCAGAGTATCTGTTTATGTATTAGGTCCTGTTTCCAACAGCCACTTCAGATTTCAGATAATAGCAGATGCTTGTGGGAAATGTGTCCCATATAAGCACACAGAGTTGCTTTTTCAACACAGCTGGAACTCAGTGAGAGATAAGAACTTCTATTCTTATCGTATACAATATTGGGTTTAATTAATATTTAGTTAAGAATTTTAATGCACCCAAGTGTTTTTTTCGTCCCACTCCAAGGAATAATAAATCTTTCATCAAATATTTCATCGAACAAGTTTTTATTTCCAGAAAATACAATACAAATAGGTGTGGGTTCATCAAGGCACCAATAAAGCATTATGGGTAGAAAAAAAGAAAAAAAAAGAGCATGATGAATGTGTGGTATTAAAAAAGCTCCAGAGTTTATTTGACTTGTTAGTTTTGATACTTGAGAGGCTATGGAAGTCCTGATAGTTTTACAGTTTTAACCAGAAATATCAGAAAGCTTCCGTATGATTGAATAGCCATGATTCTCAAAACCAAGAACAAATCAAGTGCTAAAGTCTTATTTAAAAAAAAAAAATGCACCATTCTCTGTCTGTCTCTCAAACATACACACACACATTCAAACAAACATACATAACTATTATGACTGGCTGTACAGTAATGTCAGAGAACTGTGACCATTTCTCTTTTTAGTCAGTGTCTTCTCTGGAAAATTGTAGCCTCTTCAGCAGTTTTTTTTTTTCCAACAATGGGACTTTGCAGATAGCGTGGCTTCACATAGGCATCTTGTAAATGTTACAGTACTCACAGGTAACTAGATCTTTAGTCAACCTGGAGCTGATCATTGGCTGAGACTTTGCCATTTTGCCATTCTGGACATGGATGTCCCAGGTTTTGTCTGGTGTGATAACTTGGTCTCTGTTGATCTGCTGCTTAGGGTCTGTTCTTTTGCAGCCATGATCAGTGCCTCTGTGCTGTCTTTCAGTCCAGCCTTTTTCAGTTAGTGATATGTTTTTAATGATGTCAGCCACCTCTTTGGCATTGGTACGTTGCATGCGGGGGCTTGTCCTTCCATGATACGTAGATCCTCTGACTCCTCCTTCATGCTTTAGGTTTTAGTTATCTGAAGCAATCACTTCGCTGGTCATCAGAGGGAGCCATCTTCTTGATGTATTCCAGGAGGCCTGCTGTTTCCTCCAGGACAGTAGTTCAGTAACTGACTCCTCAGGACCTGCCTCACCCTGTGTAGGTATTTGGCTATGGCTGACCTCTGTGCTGCCCTGTCATGATTGCCATCTGCCTCTGGGATCCCCAGGTATGTGTAGCTGTCCTCAACTTCTGTTGCCTTCTCCTTGTTCAATCCCTTCAATTGTGATCACATTTCCTGTCCTAGATGCCACCCTCCCATGTTTATCTAGTCAGAATCACATCCTGATGTTGTTGCCACTCTTGGTGATGATGTTCTTTCTCAAGCCAGCTGCCCTTGTGTTAAGTAAGGTTTTTGTTGGGGCTTGTTACCCCACCACCCCAATCCCCATCCTGGCGCCCTAGGACATAGCATCTTTGAACCGTTTAACCTTGGAACAGTCTCTAACTGTGATAGCAGTCTCTTATTGTGTATATGTGAACACTGAGCTAACAGTTTTTGTATTTGTCAGTGTGGATGTTGGGGTTTGAAGCACCCATTGCTCCCACTTTCTCTGCACTGGTTCCCTGACACCCGACACACACTTTGTTGATCCGAGCAAAGTCTGCTTCTTGCAGCACAACAATGATGAAACTGGCTCACAGAGCTACAGCGGCGTACATGATACGCGTACAACATGGCAGAGGCAGTTAGAGATTCATGAAAGTAGTGATGAAAGTAATAATGGAAGAGAAAATTAGTTAAGTGACTGGATAAGAGACCACACAAGAGTAATATTGGACTGTAAAATGAATTATTCTCTGCATTTATAGGGGGACCCTCTAAGTTAAAAATAACAGAAGTGTGTTAAACTGTCCTCCGTTTACATAAACTCACACACCTTCTTTCACAATTCTTTTTCACCTTCCCTACTACTTTGTTCATTTACATATTTCAGTATATTTATAAAAATCTATATTTTATCTTTTTTAAAAACTTCAGATTACTGTCTTTCTCTTGTGAGTGCCAAGCATTTCTCTTTTTCTCATCCCTCTCTTTTTTCTAATCTGGCCAGAGAGGGGGATTAGTCTGGAGAAAGGGAAAGGTAGGAAATCAAGAGAGAGAGAGATTATCCCATCAGATTTCCACTTGTGAGCACATCGAAGCTGGCCAGATAATGGGAAACATGAGACAAACAAAAGAGGAAAGGGGAGGATGGAATGAAGTAGGTACATAAATGATGAATAACGGACACAAACAGTCAAGAATTTTTTTCATTTGTTTATTATTTTTATTTTTGTTTGTTAGGTTAAAGAATGTTGATAAACAAACTTGATTACTGTGATGATGCGACAACAGCTGGGACAGATGGACAGAAAAGCAGAGGTAGGCTACAGGCTGAAAGCTAACACAGCAATAAGTTAATCCTTTTTTTTAATTAAAAAAAACTCCAAAGGGAAATTGTGTTTATATTAATACATAGCTCCATATCATGTTGCCATATCGCATATCATAGCTAGCTAAAGTATATTTGCTTTTTAAGCCTACTGAATCTTTTCTGTCTTTGACTTTTTTTTATATCGCCATACATTTGATAAATTTTATGTGGCATTCATCAGCATCTTGAGATTTTGTTACCTATTAGCTGAGTTCTGAGTATAGTTTTAAATACATTTGGTATTTTCATGTTAGTGCACAAGGATTTTTTTTACTTTAAGCGTTTGAATTTACAGCTGTAACATCCTCTACTATTGTCTGCAAAAATTTAAACCAGTCTCTTCAGCAAACATCTGTGCTCAATGAGAGTGATAGACGAGAGTTGCAAGCATTTTGAAAGCTTTGATCTGTTCTGAGAGGCTGATATTATACAGTTTGCTCATAACCTTGATGTTTCTCACATCACTGGTCATTGCAGTCATATATCTTAACCGTTATAGTGCGCTCTGAAATATTTGGAATTTTTTTCATTGTTTAAACTGTAATAAGTTGCTGAATATAGTCATTTTTCCAGTAAAAGGTGAAGATGTTTTGCTAGTATTCCATGCATTTTCATGAAAATATTCACCATTAAACAGAAGGACAAACCAGAGATAAAAAATGTTTTTAAAAAAGGAAAACATGGAACTAATGGAACATGAGAAACAACATATTGCTCATCGGCCATTTCTTTTTCTTTTTAATTTTATTTTTTATTCGATTTTTTTTTTACCTGACAGTGGTAATTTCAAATAAAGACAAAGAACTGAACTTGTTCTTTAATCCCAGCTTTTCTTCATCGTTCATTGAAGCACAGTACTTTCAATTAACAGTTATTGATGAAGCTTGATCAAACTTTCTCAACATCACTTCTTAACAAAAAAAACAGTAACAAACTGATCTTGGCATTCACTCGTCTTTTTTATACTCCTCCCTTGTTCCTTATGCTTCCTTTTCTCTGTTAGTACACAATTTTATTTAGTTGAAGTTTACGTTTACTGTTTACGTTTTTGCTAGTATTTAATTCATAACAGTGTGTCCTTATCTGTTGTGCTTTTTTTAGAACATGTAATAAGAACACGTATGAGTAAAGATTGATTGGTGATTCTAAATTGACTGTATGAATGACTGTGAGCTTTCATTGTTGTGCTGTGACTTGATGTGTTGATCAACTGGTTTGTTTTTATATTATTATTATTATTATTATTATGATTATGATTATTATCATTATTATTGTTGTTGTTGCAAAAAAGATTGTTTTAGTAGGAAGACGTGAACACTTTTATGGCAGCAGACAGGAATGATCTCTTACTGTATTATATTGTGCACTGAGCTGGAATGAATCATTTCCAGATTATGATCCCATGACTAACCAGTGTGTCACAGAGCGGGTGTGAAGTGCTGTTTAACCTAAACAGTGACAACATCTCTCTTACGCCACCAACTTCACCACAACAGCATTACTGCCCTTGCTGATTAGTTTGTAGAGTCCGTTGTCCTCCATTACCCTCAGTCAGCAGCCTCAGTGGGCAACAACACTGGCAATCGCAAACTCATAAATCAGCTTAGCTTCATTGTTTTTTCTATTCCTCTCTTTAAAGGCTTTAGAAGAAAATATTCGGAACTGTGGCTAATTTGGCTTACATCTCACAAATGTTTTCCATTTTGTATTAATGGTGCTTTTATTACCGTCGAAGCATCATTGAATAATTTCTTTCTAAATTAATTAATTCCAGTTCAGTGCAACTTTATTTGTATAACATCTATTACAATACAAATTGTGTCTAGGTACTTTTCAGAGACCCAGAGCATGATCCCCAAACAAAAGTTAATGGTAAGAAGCAGTTAGTGACAAGTGAAAATTCAACTGCTGGGAGAAAACCTTTAAGCCAAACAGTGGAAGGAAAAACTCCCCTTTAAGAGGGAAGAAACCTTGAGCAGGACCTGATTTATAATGGGTAACCCTTATGCTGAGTTAAAAGGGAAAAAAAGAGGAGGGAGAGAGGGCAGAGGAGGAGAATGATTCAACTATAAATAACAAACTAAATTACACAAAAGCATGCAAACAACTAAATGGTAAAATGAAAGTATCAACATAACTACATAATGGCCAGAGGGTAGATATGCATGTGTGTGTGCGTGCGTGTGATGTGTGCGCGTGTGTGTGTAACAAGATGGCTGCCAACATACGTGGCGTAAATTGCACAATGGCAGACAAGCTCACTTGGTGATTAAGTATCGCATCCAAGATTAGATTAGCTGCCCTGGGTGTGACTGCACACCCAGGGCAGCTGAGCCAACCGGAAAAGCACAAAGGAAATTAGAGGCCTTATGTCAAAGTTGGAGTGCACGTGTATGTTTATGAGGAAGGAAAAGAAAATAGAGGAACAGAGAGAAAGATCAAGCAAAGATAGAATAACTATTCACCTCCAGGGCCCTCATTTTTAAATGTTATGCATGCAAAAAAACAGGCCCTGAAAGTTGCCAAAGTCACTTTCCATGCAAAGATTGTGATAAATAAAATATTTCTTGCTGCATTCCATTTGAGCTGTTTTGAAATCTCTTTGCAGAAGTGTGGATTCGAGTCAGACTCAAGTTATTAAATTGATGACTTTAGACTTGACTTGACAAAATGTAAAAAGACTTGCAAATTGACTTTGACTTTTACACCAATGACTTATGACTTCACTTGGACCTGAGCCTGCTGCCTTGAAAACAGTTGATCTTTTACCCAAAACTGAAATTGTTATTTAAAAAATGCTCATGAATCAATTCATTTTCACTTGATACAGCTTAATAAATGCAGACCTTCTCTCTCTCTCTCTTTCTCTTTCTCTTTCTCTCTCTCTCTCACTCCTTCTCTCAAGGTGCTTACATACTGACATTCTGTAATATTTAGGTAAACGTGTTGCTCCAGTTTTACCCCAGTGACTTTTACATACTGGCCCAAGCAAGGAAGATAAATCCTACAAACTCATGTCCTTACATACACAAAACCGGCATTCTGGAAACAAATGGTGCCACTAAGCGTCATCTAAGTGAAATGTCACATGATGCACTTGTGCACCAGGAAAACAACAACAGAGGGAAAACACAAATGAAAATAGATAGGTGTGCATGATATATGTGCTTAAGTACCAACTAATTTCATCTTCTGCCTTAACAGTTAGAAGTTATTTAATTTCTTCATCTCCCCAATTTTACATTGTTTTGTTGACGGAGAGATAATAAAAGTAAAAAAGCAAAATAAAAATTGCATTTCCTTCAACTGTTTTCCTCATCCTATTAATATTACATGTAAACATCACTAGAAATTCTCAGACGTCTAAATCAGTTAGGGAATGGGGGGATATACTTTACATACACAAGCATTGTCTCTTTTTTCATGCCTTTTTCACTACCTCGGGAGGTGGAAAAAAGAGGGGATCTGATTTTGCCCCTTTCCAGAAAATGGCAGTTACATACACTCACCAAGACCAGCAAAAGATGAAGATGTTCCACAGAGAAAAGCCAGTACATAAGTGCCTCGTGTCTATTTCTCTCTCTCGCTCTGTCGCACGCTCTCTCTCTTTCTCTAGCAAATATATACCCAAAAATAATCCCATTTGACCATAAAAATTGTTACATGGGACTTGACTCGAGACTTGCCTGTCAGGAGGTGAGACTTGACTTAAGGAGAAAGACTTGAGACCTCATTAAGACTCGCAAAATAATGATTTGGTCCCGCCTCTATCACTTTGTCTCAACACAATGTGCACAGGCCATGTTGTCTGTATTTTTTCTTGGTGGTTGAGGCCCACCTTATCAAAGCAAAAGGCAAGAGCAACACTTTCAACTTCCAGAGTAAAGCAAAGCAACATGATCTAAGGTGAAAGCTTTTTGGAGATAGAGGGACCTTGAAAGTTAAAAGCTGGAATAGTGATGTAGTGTGCTCTGTAAATCTGAACTTCTCACTTTATTACATGGTTAAGTGGCAACCCCAAACAAATAGTTATGTCCTTTTTTTTTCATAGTTTTTGGTAGTCACTCCTTAATGATCTCAATCACAGATCTCAATAAAACCATGAAAATAAATCGAGTTGCCTTGCTTCAAATCTTTGTTTGTATGACCGGGATGACTGAGAGTTACACCAACATATCCACTTCAAGGGAATCCAATAGTACCTTTAATGTCAGCTGTGTAAGAAATGACCTTTTTTTTAACTATGAAGAAGACTGCAGACTTTAGATTATTACAATTAACATGCAGTAGCTATAGACCAGTATTTATTACCAAGTGTGATAACTAGATAAAGTATTTGTGATGTTACCCATATGGAAGACTCACACAGCAGCATTTTGGCAATGCTCTGGGGGTTGACATTCCATCACTAAAACAACCAGATTTCTTCCTACTCTCAACAAAAATAAGCCATGTGCTTTGAATCAGTCCCGTCTCTATTTCATTGGCTAGCTCTAGCTGTGTAGTTAAAACTTGATTGATGATGCATGTATTGAAGTCGAAGAAATTGACAATTTGCCAACTTTTGACAAAGGCAACGCTATTGACACACAGAAACCACAATTCAGTTCAGCAAGGCAAGAGACATACACATGTTGCAGTCAGGCAAGCCTACCACTGTCAGCACAGGAGTTGCAGAATGATTGACTGCAGGTCTCAGCCATGCTGCAACCACCTCAATTTCCAGTTGAAGCTCATCCAGGAAGTACATTATGTTGCAGTTCCTCGACTGACCACTAGGTGCTGGCTCCAAAACAGAGAAAATTTGTAACAGATGATAGTAATATTTTAAAGAGGATATGTTCTCTTGTTCTTGTGTGGATTGTACGAACAGACCACTGTGATTGGCTGTGGTTGGTCTGGAAGGATCTGAGGACAAAGCTCAGCGTAGCCATGCTAACCACAGCAAGCATTTCATATGGTGACTGAAACAACATTTCATGTTGGAAGTCCTATTACCTGGATGATTGACTGCATCTTTCAGCATAATTCCATTTTGAAAAGTTGTACAATGATCCTCCACTGGCAGCCCTGCTCCCCCATCCGAGCCACAGACTCGACCAATGTACAGAGCCGCTGGCCGAGAGCTTGCTCAACTCCTTTGGCTGAGCTGAAGCCAAGAGTTCCTTTAGGTGAGCTGGCATTAGCACAGTGCATCAGAAAGGTAGTCCAGCCCAGCTGAATTAGCAGAGGGGGTCATGAAAAATATTTCCAGGACTCTTCTAAGTGGAATTGTGTAGGGTCTTGGCTGGCACTTCTGCAGTGAAGCCCATGGTGGGCCCACCATGGGCTTCACCGCAGAAGTGCTGTTGCGGAGGCTCTTGCTGTGTTTAGAGATCTTCCGTCTTGCTTTTCCTTTCTGGTTCCTTGAAATTTAAAGTAAAAAAATGGAAAAAATTAATATAGATAATAAGCAGTATAAATTATTATCCTGTGTTAGCAGCCACTCTAAAAACAACTAACTGATGCTAGTGTGTTGTGTGTTCTACACAGCTTCTCTGCACTGCTGGTCTCATATCTTTGCATCATGGCACTGTGCAGTTCAAGGGAAAATGAGTTTCACTTCTTTATACAAATCTGAGTCACTTGACCGTAAAGTTCTTCCAGTATTTACAGTGAATGGTACCAACATACTTCCACTTGGAAGAGTCCTGAAATGATCCACCGTTACTCAGGTTTATGTCACAGATGCATACTTAAAGAAGACATCACAGAAACTGGAAAAGAAGAGAGTATGAAAACATACAAAAGCTCTTTGCAAAGGATTGCCTTATTATCTATGATTAATAGAGGTCAGAGAAAACCACCCTAGGTTTCTATTTAGCACTGAGACTATGAGAGAGTTATAGCTCTGTGTATTCCTTTTACTACAGCATCAGTCATCAGATATCGGATATTTTGAGGCCAATGACAATTCTGCATACTGTAATGAGCATAGTGGCTGATTGTCAGTTTAAGGTCGATGAAAATAATAGTATTGTTCTGTGCATCTGATAAAGGTAAACAAATGTCCAGCACTATGATGTTCACATTCCCAGTTTACTCAAGTAGATATGGGTCAGTTATCTGAATTATCATTTGCTGCCCAATTATTCAACAATTTACAAAGACAATAGGCACACCAAGCTATGTTGATATTTACTTGTTGAGAGAGATATCAGACCAATGCAAGGTGTCCAAACACTTGTGACACACTGTGTTTAATTTAATACCATATAATGGCATGGCAAGGCAATGCAAGTTTATTTGTATCGCAGATTTCATACACAAAGACAACTCCAATTGCTTTACAAGGCATTAAGATGACATGATGGTGACACGTCAAGTTGTTTCCTGATGATTCTTTTGGATCTGCTCTCCAAGAGAGTTCATTTTTAAACTGAATGTTGAAGTAATTATGATGGAAGATTGATTGTAGACATTGTTCATTATCTTCATTACTGCCTCATTTTCATTTATGTTGTCTTGTTGGGTCTGTAATTCTATGATATACACATAATGACCTTCTGGTCCTGAGAGAAGAACCTCAAGGGTAGAAATGGTTATTGTTTTTGAAGTAATGTTTGTACTTTGCTTAGAATATTGAATTAGAATAGTAAATTCTTCAAAGATGTGGTCAGTGACTGTTGTGTGCACTTACCACCTCAGTCAGCATTAACTCTGGGTTGTGTGAAGAGACAGAATGCTTAACAGCAGCTCTCCAAGAATAATTATGTATATTACCTCTTGTTCCTCTGAATCATTTAGGGGCCCCATGCCTATATGGCCCATGTTCAAGACATGACATACTCTGATTATTTAGTCCTGTATAGATCAGCGTTTAATATATGAATATCATGGACCTCATACACATTTGGCTCCAAATTGCCTGTGTTATCTATTTCTTTACATATTTTGATGGTCCTATTATGTTTGCCCGTACTTTCTCTCACCAGTACTGTGGACAGATTTCACCCTTCATAGCTTGTTGTCATTATGTACAAGAATAC
>JBAMYA010047923.1:0-10131 GCA_037176975.1 Arrhamphus sclerolepis
TTCTGTGTTGTGCTGTGATTGGCCAGTGTGTGTTTTGGGGGTGGAGCTTGCGATAGGTAAATTCTTTTCTATATTTTAGGGGTTGACAAAGAGCCGAAGCAATGTACTACTGCCACCACGTGGTTTGGAATGGTATTTCACATGGAGCTGGCACATAAGAAAAAAATCCCTCAGCATCCATGTGAGCAAACACAGATAGGTCACCTGTGGATAAACTCACATTGGTCCCATATTTGATGTCCACTTTTTACTCATAGAGCATCATCACCATGGTTACAGTATATATAAAAAAAAACATCTTGTAAAATTTGAAAGATCCCAGATTTTTTGTTTTTCCAAAAACCAAGACTTCTTATTTTAAAGTCACAAATGTCACTACACTAAATTGTTTAACTTAAAATAACTTTTTTTTTTTTTTTTTTTTGATGATTCACTTTTTTCTAAATTTTGACATAAAACTACAACAGTCAAACTGCAAATTTTGAATTTCAACATTATGTCCTAAAATCACAGAGTTTTATTATGAAAAAAAGTTTTTTTTTTGTTACATAAATCACAAATTTCG
The DNA here is from genome assembly GCA_037176975.1 of Arrhamphus sclerolepis. Classification (NCBI taxonomy): domain Eukaryota; kingdom Metazoa; phylum Chordata; class Actinopteri; order Beloniformes; family Hemiramphidae; genus Arrhamphus; species Arrhamphus sclerolepis. Next base: position 566 of record JBAMYA010047923.1, read on the forward strand.
ACAAAAAATTAGAAACTTTTTGTTGTTATATCTTTTGCAAACATTTGATAAATCATGACTGACATACAGACAGATGGATCGGTGCAGCATCTGCAGTATCAGTCAGTCTGTTGTGGTGAACAACCAAAAGGCAAGACTCTCTGTTTACTGGTCAATCTTCGTTCCCACCATCACCTATGGTAATGAACTGTGGAAGATCTTTCTTCCCACCCTCACCTATGGTCATGAACTGTGGGTAGTGTCCAAAAGAATGAGATCTTGGATACAAGCGGCTGAAATGAGTTTCCTCCGTAGGGTGGCTGGACTCTCCCTTCGAGATAAGGTGAGACATTCAGCCATCTGGGACTCGGTGTCGGGCCGTTGCTCCTTCACATCGAGAAGAGCCAGTTGAGGTGGTAGACCTACGGGTATCTGGTGAGGATGACCCCTGGACGCCTCCCTCCAGAGGTGTTCCAGGCATGTCCGACCGGAAAGAGGTCCCAGGACACACTGGAGACATTATGTCTCTCGGCTGGCCTGGGAACGCCTCGGTATTCCCCCGGAAGAGGTGGAGGAGGTGGCTGGGGATCGTGGCATCTGGGCTTCTCTGCTGAAGCTGCTGCCCCTGCGACCCGATATTGGATAAGTGGGAGTTAATGGATGGATGGATGGATGACTGACATAAGCCAGCTGATTTCCACCTCAGTTATTCCACGTGTTGATGTGAGCACTGAATTAAACAGTCACATTGACCTTATAAGTACATGATTGTCTTCACGCTCTTGCAGGCCTGATAAAATAAAGTGGTGGGCTGGATTTGGCCCGTGGGCCTTGAGTTTGACACATCCCATAGAGGCTCAACATGTAAATGCTGGTTGAGCATTTCTTTCTGATTTAAAAGTGCAGAGAAAATGAACCTTTCTAGGAACACTGGAAGCAAGATCTAAATCCATCTTAATCTGGTCCACCTGAGTGTTATCTTCAACAGTGATATGAATTTATGCTCGGAAGGGTAAGAAAGAGGATGTTGGACACACTACGAGAATCATCTTTGCTGTAATTGCTTATCATTATGTGCATGTACAACATATTTCCTCATGCTCGACTAAGTTTATAATCCTTCATTGTCTGTATGTCATCAGAGCTTGTAACATTCAATTTTAAGATGAGCTTGTGGCAAAGATAGATTCACATCATGCTGTGATGGCTACAATTTCTTCCATTATATGTCAAGAGCCATAGCCAAGTGTGTGTGTGTGTGTGTGTGTGTGTTTGTTAGTGCGCTCCAGTTTTTCTGACTGAGGTCAGTGCTAAAAGCTCAGATGGTATCTAAAGTGACATGTTGCTGCAAAGTCAAGAGACTATTTGTAAGCTTTACCTACCCTTACACGACTTTTCATGTCATTGCATCACCTGTGAGCAAGAAAAAATGCTTAAAAGTCAATTTGATGATGAAACAGAGATGCACCTAGAGACTTCATCCTCTGCTGATCACTTTTAAAGATGGTGATTATGATTTGATAACAGCACGACTGCAGTGCATCCTTGTTGCCAGAAGCTTTCACCTGACTAAATCCTTCCAGCTACACTATCAAGAATGAGATAACGTTAAATTCATCTGAGTCACAACGAATATCATGTGGTTAACCAAAGAGGTTTCTCTTAAATGACGCAAGGATGTTGTCATGACGACCGAGAAATATAACCTCTTATGTTAAACTCAAGGCCCACAGGCCAAATCTGGTCTGTGAGAGCCTGCAAAGACAATCATATGTTTATACCTGGAAGATTTCTGAGGGACTTTCAAAGTGGCTGCCTTTTTGATTACGTAAAGACATCAAAGGGGAATAACTGATGAGGAGAGCAGCCAGGAGGCCACTGATCAGCTGGTTTATGGCAAAAAGTCATGATTTAGCAACCGTTTGAAAAAGATTTTACAACAAAAAGTAGTTTGTTTCTTCTCATAACACACATTCTTGATTTTGGACAAAAAAACCCTGAAACTATTGAAAAACGTACAATTTTTATGACTTGTAATTTCATCTCAAAATGTTGCAAAAAGATGATAACCCTGATAAATTAGTAATTCGAAGTTAAAAAAGTCAACATTTTGTGACATTTTTCATTGTATAATAAAACATCTTGGTTGTTACAAAAAAAAAGTATATCTTACAAAATTTACAATTTTACAACAAAATTTGATTTTTTTAAAAAAAAGTCAAACTTTTTTTTTTAATTTTTGATTTTACAGGAAAAACAAAAATTGATTTTAGCACAAATTCTCAATGTTATGATAAAGGTTGTAATTTTTGTGAAATTTGAGAATTTATGTCAAAAGTCACTTTTTTTTTTTATTTAAAAAAATTTGCAACTTTCATTTTTTTTGTGATTATACTCGAAACATTAGTGATTTTCGTACAAAGGCCTCAGTTTTATGCTAAAAGTTGAAGCAAATTGAAGCAAATTTTTATGAAATACGAGATTTTAAGACCTTTTTTCCAGGAACTAGTGGAAAAATGTGATAGGATAGCTGGTTGAGATAATAAAGAATAGCTGGCCTTTAAACGGTTGCCATGGTGATGATATGGCCCAGGATGAAATGGAGTTTGACACCGCTGCTCTAGCATGTTCTGGGTCTGCCCAAAACAACCCTGCAGCAATCAGCAGGATACGGCATCATATCCTTTAAAATATGAATTATTATGCTCTGTCAAGTGTTTATTCACAGCTCAGAAGTTCATCGACAGCGCTAAGTACTGAAAGTGATAACGTGAGTTTGACACCATACACTGTCACGCAAGAATCACACCTCTCAGCAGAGTTTCTTCCTTTTATGAATGTAGTAATCAAGAAAGTCTTGATGTACCCCTGAGAATAATGGATTAATAATTATTTTAAGAGTTTTATTACAGAGTAGTCTGCAGGAACAGCGTTCTATATACGGAACATAACCATGTTTATTTAGACACTTGACTTTCTTGTAACTTAATGATAACCTGACACCCTCATGCGCATATGTCAACATGAAACATTTTCGTGTCAACATCAGCCATGATATTGAAATATCAACCCCTAAATGTGCATACATTTGTATTTGAATATCATTTTAACAGATTAGGTATCTAAAATTTCACCACATGGATGTGAAGTCTAGTTATGATGGCCTAAACTGTTTTTGTTTGTTTTTGGGAAGTACGTTGTGTTGTGATTCCTCAACTGACCACTAGGTGCTGGCTCTGAAACAGCAAAACCACATTGACCACCATGTTAAAAGTGCCAACGTTGCAGCAGAATGAAACATATTTACAGCCTGGTACAAAAGATTCTTAGTCTGAATGAAACAACAACAACAAAAAGACTGAGGCCCTCAAGTGACTGTTTGAGCTTTTTGCTGCTGTTTCTACAAGGTAGCTACATGAAGGTGAGCTTATGGAGCAGCTGGAGTCTCATGTGATCTGTGAAATCACAGTCAGAAGGGTTTCTGCGTAACAAACCATCTGCTGTGTCAGGTTAACATGAAGTCACGCTGTCACTCGATTCAGGTTCCAAGTGGTGGAAGGATTGAACACTTTTACTTGTGAAGGCGTCCATGTTGCACCTGAAACCACTCAGGGCGCTACTTTTCCATGCTTTTCTCTCCTCTTCATACTGCATCTTATTTCTCTCTTTTGGTTCTCAAGAATTTCTGCAGATGGGCTTTAACGCTTTCACCATACGCTTAATTGGTTCAACAGCACACGTTAGTGCTTTGGCATCCACTGAAGAGATTTGGTTCTATAAGCGACACATTTTGGAGACGCTGTAGTATTTGAAGTCTTTCCACAGATATGCAAAGCTCCAGCTGGAAAATTAGACAACGATTGCCGCTATGACAGCAGCAGTAGAACGAACTGACACTAATGCGTGAACTGATCCAAAGGCACCTTAAAGTATTCAAGGTTGAGCTTGCATATATGAACTCTGGGTATCCTTCATTATTTTTTATTTCTGGAAAAGTTCTGTCTGGGAGGCATTAATCTAAATGAATTTAGTAAATGCATCAAGGAGTCCTGTTCAGCTTTACATTCAAGGCAATATGCAATATAGGCATATTACTTCAGGTTTTTGTCAAATTACCAAAGCCATCTGTTGATGCACAACTGTGACTACCAAGGACATCCTCATACCATATGATCTAATACCTGAGAGTCTTTTGCTTTATCCCTTTTTGGTATTTGGGCAATAATCACATATACAAAAACACCACTGCTGTGTTACCATGCATGATGTTGTGTCATAAGGTTCCCATAGCAGTTGCTCAGCTCCATAAATAGAAGCAGCTCTTGGCAGGTACAGAGAAGCGAGCAGGAGGCTACTGGGATACTGGGTTTTGAGGTGGTGGGTTTAGTTTGAAAAGTATCCAAGATGGCTGCAGCTGGTGGTCTGAGCGTGGTGGGTGTTTTTTTTTATTTTTTATTTTTTTACTGCTACTAGAAATAATTAGTAATTAGTACAAGTTTTCCATTGTAAGGCAAAGAATATATCAGTGACTAGATTTGGGTTTTCATTACCTTTGTTTTTCCTTTGTGATTTTTGTCTAAAGATGCTAAATTTAAAATACACAATCTTTGAAACCTTAATACAGCAGCAAAAACATTTGCTTGCTATATGAAGATATGGCTGTGTATTGGGGTCCTTACCAGCCTGTCTGCCTCTGTGTAGCTCTTACTTGCTTATTGTGAGCATTTTCTTCTGAAGGTCGAATCTGCCTGTTCTTATAAGCGAGTCTTTTCTTGGAGCAAACAAAGTTCTAGGTTACGTGGCACTGAAAAACACACTTTCTTTGGTAAAAGACTCCATTAAAGGGGTGGAATCAGAGGCCATACTTGCTTTACAAATACCGCAAACAAGTTTAATGCAATCCACTTAAGTACAATGTAATTCAGTGTAATTTAGTCATAATCAAATTCACTCCAATAGAGTTAGGTTCCAAAATTCATATAATGTCAGCTCCTAGAAGGGGCTAGTTAAAGGTGGGATAAGCAGTTTCTGGAAAATGCCACATCTGTTGATATCTGAACTGTTAAAAAAATTAAATTAAATTAAAAAAAACAAAACTGAAACAACTCCCCTTGTTGGTGGTCGGCTGGAGAAATCTTTATTTCCAGTTTATGGAGCCAGGACTGTGTATTAATAAAGTTTTTTATGAGATGTGCAACTAGCAGATGATGAGAAGATATTCACTGAATGTGCCATAATCACAAAAACAATCCCATGCCCTACCTTTAAGAGGATGAAAGTAACTCCCAGACCTAAGGAGGGCAGTCATTTGCCTCAACTGGTTGGAGGTCTGAGGTGATGAGAAAGAGAGAGAGAGACCAACGCAGACAGAAAGAAATTAGTCCAGAGATGTCTGCCAAAGATACACTAAAGAGAAGAATAATGAGAGCAGTGAGGAAAGAGCCCGGTGCATCATGGGAAGTCCCCCAGCAGTCTAGTTCTGCAGCAGCATAACTAAAGTTTTACTGTAAGCTTCATAAATGAGGGGATGAGCTGGACTGATTTGACCAGAATTTTAAGCTTCAACCTTAGTCTATTTATTTCCTGAACACAAACTCGGAGTTGGTTCCAAAAAAGAGGAGGCTGAAACCTGAAGGCTCCGTATCCCATTCCACCTTTAGAAACTCTGGGAACCACAAGTAAGCCTGCAGTCTGAGAGTAAAATGTTCTGTTGGGATAATGTGGACCGCTGAGTTCTATAAGATAGATAAGATAGGAAGGAGGTAAGTCCCGCAGGGCTGTATATGTGAAGAGAGAAATTACCAGTCCTATCCTAGATTTAACAGGAAGCCAGTGAAAGGAAGGTTAGGTTGGAGAAATATGATTTCTCCTGCTAACCCTTATCAGAACTCTCGCTGCAGCATTTTAGACCAGCTGGAGGCTGTTCGGAGTCAAATTTAGGACATCCTATTAATAAGGCAGTAGTCTAACCTTGAAGCAACAAATGCATGAAAACAAACTTAATTTCTAAATGTTTTTGTATTTCACAGTTGCTACCCAAGTGATGCCTCTGATACCTCAGAGATCTAAGCTCCCACCCACCATAAGAGAAAAAACAACCCACTAAACCATTAGGATCATAATGAGGTACTGTACCAAAAATTATTTTGATCTGTGTGGATTTTTTCTAATATTCTACATCTATTTAAATAAATACTGACCACATTTTTCAAAGCAGCACCATACAAGTCAGTCTCTCCATTAACGTGATCGTCAAGCCCATTTCTTTTTTGTTAATAACTTTCCTTTGCCAACACTTCCAGAAATAAAATGCAGCCATTTTAAAATCACTCCTAGAGCCGTGCAGATCAGCTGCACATGAAGACAAACATCAAAGAATTTAATTATTTAAAAGAGCTTCAAATAGCACCCCCTGAATTTATACAACCTCAAATAAGCCATTTCCCCGCCCTATTATCTTCTCCTCTTTTCTTTGTTTTTAAACATATGCTGACTTTTTGGAGAAATTTAAGCTAAAATGTTTTCTCTCATTTCTCTTTTTTTTTTGTCTTGCTCTCCATCCCAGTACCGCTCATTCTTCCACCCTCTCCTCCTGCCAGTATCAAAATGCGTGCAGCGTGAAATTAAAGCCAATGCGTTTCTGACTCTGAAAATAAATTTGCCCTTTTGATGAGGTTGGAGTTGGTCCAAGGCTTTGCAATGTAACACATTTTACACTTATTTCCCTTCATGGTGGAATTATCCACTGCTTATTATTTATTTGGCATACACAACTCTTTCCTTTGGGAATGCGGCTGCCGTCTCTGAAAGAGCCTTTTGTGATCATATGTTTATACGTTCTTTTTTTGTGTGCAGCCATTGTCTTGGGAGGGGGGGTCCTGTATTGATTTATCCATGCGGTTTCAAGGTTTTGAGGATGGTTAGCTGAGTTAGAGGTGAAGATGAACTCAACATTCAAGGAGGCGAGCAGGCTGTCCACAAAGTGCAAGTACAGTGGTTCGTGCTCTGCCTGCTTTACGGCAGGTAGGAGTAACCTTGGGAACCCCAAGTTTCTCCTGATGGCAGGCAAGTACGTTGTTGAGGAACTCCACTGCTATTGTGAGGTTGAAATCCACAGAGAGTAGATAAATAAATGGATAGACCCTCTGTGATGTCACCCGTAAGTTTTCTGGAGTGAAATTCTCTTTTGTTCACCTTGCTAAGGCAGACTTATTCCCTGGTTAATCCAAAAATGGGCAAAATAAAAAAATCTCAGTCCAGATCTATGGGTCATGTGACTTGATGGCTTGTCTTTAGTTATTTACAGTCAGTGGGTCAGACTAGTAAGCTGGGTGTACACCCTTGGTCAAAGCCAAACACATTTAAACATTATTCAAGCCCCATCTTTAGAAAAAGGGGCTAAAGGGGATTTTGGGATTTTATTTATTTGAATGGGACAGTGCATATTAATGAACGTACAATCTTGTCGTAAATTTAGCAAAATGCTAATTCCATCCTTAGTCCCACATAACAAACAACAAATGAAAATGACATATGGTCAGCTCTTTTGAATCGCAGTCCCTTTAATGTCTTGGATAGATCAATGTTTTATTCATTATGTTTCTCTTATAGCTCCCATAGGTGTCCTTATTGTTCACCTGGCAAATAACTGCCTCCCAACACTTTCACTCCTTCACTTATGGGTCATCTTCAGAGGATGAGGGAAAGAGCCGTACTTTAAAAAAAAAAAAAAAAAAAAAAAGATAAATTCCCTTTAAATTTTCAAAGATTGTAACTCACACAGTGGTGCTCCAACACTCCGGTGGTGATTACTCATTCACTGGCCCATTTCTCTCTCGGCTGAAGTTGCTCCCTGTCCAGGCATATTAATCAACCACCGCTCTAAATGACTGATTAAGTCATGTCTCCAGAAGCCAAAATGGCTGACTGACTCATAAAACTATGACACGTACTCTGGTTGCAAACTGGCTGACTGCATTCCTATTTTACTGATTTTTATGGGCACTATAAGGTTTTTTTTTTATTTTTTCTTGTAATTTAATGTTGGAAATGAGGAGCCAATGATGAGTATGTATTGAGCAACATGTGAAGGATGCTACATTTAAATACATATTCAATAAAAACATACATTTACTTTAAAAAATAAAAATCATGAAAAAGAAAAGTCAAATAAAAATGAAATGAGTAAAACGGTTCGTAGATGTATCCGGCTGCCAGCAGTCCTGTAAAATCCAGTCATTTCACAGGTAGAAACTAAAATGTAGCAGTACTGGACAGATATGACGCTGTTTAGGGAGTCAGTTTGGAGACAGTGGGGGATTCATTTTATGAGACAGATCATTATGATTTCTATGAGAGAGAAGGAAACACTTCAGAGTTTCTCCAGCTCATCAGTCATTGTTATTTTCCACCACCCAAACAGAGATATAGCCCCTCATAGGTGACATTGTTCTAACATGGAAGCAGCACAAAAAGTTTAAAAATAAATAAATAAAATAAAAATCTCTTTTAATGTAGTTCAGTGGCAGAAAGTAAGTGTTGCAGAAATACACAAGGGAATGGGAAGAGATTACCTGCGGCTCGGACGTGTAAGTCACAATATGTACACAGACATCTGCTACCCGCCTTTCTCCTCTTCTACCGCAAGATTTGACATTAAACAACATGACTCTGGAGAAAACCACAGGAGATGGAGATTTGGTCAAATTCAGTCTCGTTCTTTGCTTGTCTTAATAAATCCTGACTCTTTGTAAACTGAGGAGTGGCTCAACTTATAAGTGATTTATTGTGGATACTGATATTCCCCATGGCACCCAAAGTGAGGCTTTGCTTTTAGGTTTTTGGGTTTTTTTGTCCTAACAAAGCTATCTCATGTCATTTTTGTGAACTACTTATGTGAACAGCTGTCACAGGCCTCATAACCCTGAGTAGGACTGAAGTGGGTATATAAAATGGATCAATGGATCCAACATCACACAGAAACAACAGGAAAGGTTAGATCTTCTCATAAAGTCGCACAGAGCAAAATTATCAACGGATGGGAGGAATTCAGGACATCAATCTGGAATCAGAAAGTCCTCCTCAAAAAGTCACACAAAGGAATCTTTTCTTTTTCTTTTTTGAAATTTTTAGCCCAGTGGGTCCCCCTACAGGCGTGGAGGTTAAATTCCCTTTTTAAATCTACGGTTGACTCTTGCTTACAGCAAACCAAAGACATTACTTCCATGGTAACTAGAGTTATTGTTGTTGATTTGTAACAGTGCTGAAAGTACTGTGGGCGCTTTTCAGCAGAGCAGCAGGGATGGGAGACCACGAGAGCTGGAAGAAACCTTGTTCAAATATTCAAATATTCAGTCATCACTACCAACTTATACCTACTCAGGGTCACAGGGATCTGATAAAGGTCACCAGTCCATCACAGGGCATTCAGATATTCCATCCAAAGAAATGGAAACTGATGTCTTTGAATCATTTCAATTTTTTTTTAAACTGCTTGTTTTGAACTTTTAAAGCTTGAGCACTGCAAAAACCGCCCTTTTAGAAGCCTAAATGAATAAATCCCATCAAATCAAATTTTCTTTTATTAA
>JBAMYA010047924.1:0-10130 GCA_037176975.1 Arrhamphus sclerolepis
GTTGGCTTGATTATAGAACAACCCTGATTTCAACTAATGTTGATATATGTGTATATATATATATACATTTATATATATATACACATATAGACATTTATGTATGCATATATACACACACACAAGTGAGTGCAAAGTAGAAAAGTGGTGTCACTCACTCCCCGTGAGCCTTCACCTCACCAATATATGTCAGGACTCCAACTTGCTGGCATTTTTTTTCTTTTTTTAACCATCTTTTACTGATTTATCTCATACTTTCTGTACTTCTTCGGCCTTCTTTTCGTCCCTCTGTTGCTTCCTTTTCCATTTGTTTTGTACATCTACCGCCACTGACACCCTGTCCTTAGCCCTGAACTGTCTCCACCCTGCTTTCCACCCCCAAATATTTCATTCTCCTTTGAAACACCCAATCATGAATTAATTATGTGAATCAAAATTGAGCAATGACTCTTTGTCCCTTTCCCTTCATGCCATTGGTCCAGAATGAATAATTCAGACACTGTGGTTGAAATTAGGATCGGGGAGAAAAGGGGATTTATTTTGAGGCGGCACTATTCAGGCTATTTTCGAACAGTGAACTGTCAGCGCCTCTCCTGCAGCGCTTACGCTTTCTTCTCCTTCTCTTCTTGCTGCCTCTCATTCCTCTCACCAGCTCACTCACTATCTCACAGAGATGGAACAGATTCTTCTTTGTTTATTTGCCCTTGAAAAGTACTGCAGACGCAGCACATACAGTCATGTGGAAGAGAAAGTAAACCTCCTATCAGTTTTAGGGTTTTTAAGAATCAAAAGAGTACATAAACTGTCATCTGGTTCTTGCCAGGTATAAATAATTATGAAAGTACAACCTGAGACAAACAACTACACATGACATATTGCACTATGTCGCAGAAAATGTATTTTTAACAATAACTAAGCCAAAAGACAAAAAAAAACCCCACATCTTAACTTCTTCCAAAGGAATTAAGAGGGTAGTCAGCAACCAGGAGTTGCTAATCAAATTCATTTAATGAACTGACCATCAGCAAGTCTAAGCGCTGCTGTAAAAGCATGTGTTTTGGCAGTTTGCTGGTCTGTTGTTTTCACACAATGCCAAAGAGAAAAGGTATTAGCAATAATCGTAGAAAAACAACTGTTGCTTTCCATTGATCTGGAAAACAAGTTCACCCCAAGGTCAGATCATAGAATACCCATATAATTAGCAAGAAACCCTAGAGCTGCAGCCTGGATTCAAAAGACCTAAAAGGTTTGAAGTAAAAAAACAAAACAAAACAACAAAAAAAAACAGTGTATTGTTTATTTTTCACATGACTGTAGGATAGGACTGTGTTCTTGTTTTACACAATGCTTAAAGGGCTGATGATGAACATTAATGTTGTTCTAAAGGTTTCTGCTGTTTTGACATCATAGGCAGCAGACAGTGCTCCACCCCCCCCCACCCCCCCCACCCCCCCTTGCTATAACCCTTAAAAACTGCTCCTGATTTCATGCATGTCAAACACATGAGATGTTTGCATTTCAAGTGACAATTATTGAATGCCCTGAAATGGGTCCCACAAGTTCTCACATTGACTTTTATGATACTTTTTTGGAAGAGGAATTCACGGGGGAGAGGTTATAATGCTTCTTGCTTGACATGAAACGACCTGCTTCATTAGGCAAATGGTACACTGAGCACCCAGCAGAGAATCTGATAACCCTGTGAGGGCATACGCCATTAGATAGCCGACCACCTACACATCCATACCCGATCGTGTCTCGACAGACACATAGCTTTGTATGCACATGAGGTCGATCGTCCATACCCAGTCGTGACATGACAAACACATAGCTTTGTATGCACATAAGGTCGATCATGCGCTCAAATACACACATAGATGCAGACACACACATGGATGATTATTCTCGGCCTCCTGGGGGAAACTCTTCAACCATGACCTCGCTAGGAGGCAAAGAGGGAGCGAGATGAGCATTAGAGGCAGAAAAAAAAAGAGAAATGGAGAAAGTCCTTGAATTTTAACTGGATGCTCCCTGGGTAGGACTCCCAACATCTCTATGTGTCATCTTTACCAGAGTCCCACAGCTTCCTTTGAGAACTCAAGGACTCTAATTCAGTTTCAAAATACTTTACAAAATACTTCCCCGAAGGGACATTATGTTGGCGTAATAATAATGTCACTATGGTCACTATGAATTATCAGTTGTGATCGGGGTTACAACAGCATCAATCCTCGAGTAGAATATTTTTTATGGGAAATTTTCTGCAGCAAAGCATAAAAGAAATAAATGAATTTCTCCAAACATTGCAAACAAATACAGCAGTGCAAGATGGGTGGCATGCCAAAGTTGCTTGAAATCCTTGAATGTTTTTCTTTTTCTTATTTCTCAGAAGCAATATTCATGAGGGTTAGAATAACATTTCAGTCACTGACAAATCTGCATGTCACTGTTTGAAAACATGACAATCAAAAGGCTGAGCCATGTCGGAAAAAGAGATGGAAGAAGCAGCTTGGGTCCCAAAAAGTCAATAGCTTGTTTCCTAAATGGCAGGAAAATGGGGGCTGGGACAGTAAACGATAGGCGTCGTCTCCTCCCATCATGACGACTGCAGTTTCTCTGAGCAAGGCACTCAACTGCTCCTGCTGTGGCTTCTTCTTTCTTGTTTGAAATGAAAACACTGTGTTGTGTTGTTTTTCAAAGAAAAGAACTAGAATAATAGATGCTGATATGATTGAAAACTTTACGTATCTGAGAAAATAGCAGAACATTGTCATTTCTTCTTTTCTTTTTTGTCTGGAGTTGCATTTCAGGGCCAAAGTAATAAATGTATTCCTGGTTTAATGGTTAGGGTTAGTGTTGCTAGTGCCATGTCATTATGAGTGATACTTTGTCCAAAACTGTAAAAAATAAAATAAAAAGTGTGCTTACACATACATACAGGTGCAGACATGAACAACCTTGCAGATTTATCTCCTTGTGGTAAAGCCCTGATAGACAGCTGTCACCTAGCAAACTGACCCAGAGCTGTCCCCAAAGCTCAGAACCCACTTTTTGCTCAAACCACTCTATTCTTCTTTTAATCATTTTACCATTTTTTCACTCATCCATAATGCCTTAGTTCTTCAATAGCTTCCATGGCCTTTCTGGAAGTGTTAATCCTTCCACCTCCTCTCCCACAATGTGTTTAGATTTTCCTTGACCCCCTTCTCATCAGAGAAGGGGGTCAAGGAAGTGATATAGTTGCCTAATGTTCTGTGAAGCCCCTTGCCCTTACACACTCAGACTGCTGCGTTCAAACACACATGCATCTCTGCCACTCCCAAACACACATCCTCCGCCGGTGTTGTACAACCATGAACCAAAAATCCTCGTTAGTTCTCAGGGGTTGTCGCCTTTCTTTTGTCAGTGCAGAGGATTCAGGTCTCTCCTCCACATAGCTGCTTTCCTTTATCCCTCATTTCCATGCTGTCACTCTCCATTTTCTCTCCCCTCCCCAAATCATTATTTTTTTGTCCTTCACCTATGGTTCACCGTCTTCCTTACCCCTCTTCTCTCTCTTCCTTCATTCCTACATCTGAAATGGTGGTGACAGCTCCTATTGGTTTTGCAGACAGAGTCAGAGAAACAGGCAACCAATAAGCATTTGGGCTAACAGGGTCACGGTTGTCATGAATGTGCATGAAGTGGCACATTTACCCTGCTGTCTACATCCTTGCCACTAAGGCATATGCAATGTGCCTTTCCCATCCTTGCATTCATCTACTGTGCATGAAGGGTCTTTTTAGTCACATGATTTATTTACAATACCTTGGCCAAGGGAGGAAGGATGTCTTTCATGCTGGAGGTTCTTGACTTTGTGAAATTTTATTTTGTGATTTTATTTTTTTACTTATTTTTGGGAAATCTGCACTTTTGAAACAGAATGAGAAATTTCAGTTTGAGTGAAATCGAACATACATTTGCAATCGCTTTATGCATTCAGGTCAAAGCTGTGAAGATATTCATCGTGGATTCCCCCCATGTGAATCTGCAGCTTGCTGTTCTTCAAAGACTGCGGAAGGAAAGCTGTCACACTCCTCCCCTCCCCCGTCTTTTTCCTTCCAGCCCGTTTCCTTTTCTCTCTGTTTACTTGCTGCACAGGTTGTAAACACAGCCTGGTACCACAAACCAGTCAGTCAGTCAGTCAGTCATTCAGGCTGCTTTTGGCTCTACAAACAACGGGGTGTCTTCATTTTTCACTGGAGAAGATGTGTCCTTTAGAGATGACATTGAGATGTTTAAAATGCTCTGCTGCTCTATGTGTTGTGGAGCAACAGCGTGAATTCTGGCTTCTCTTGTGGCATTCGACTGAGCATCAGCCCTAATTTGCATCATTAGATCCTCTTAACCATGGAACAGCTTTGACCTTCCTCCATCATCAATGACGGCGGGAGACTCTGTGCCTCTTACCTCCCTCCTAACTGCTCTTTTTATTCTCATTCACTATCATGCTCACATATTTCTTGTCCTCTATGTCAGTCATCTTTTGTCTTGACGCTAACTCAGTTGCATTCTTGTTATAATATGCAGGCGAACATGTCTTTATTTCAGTTGTCTCCATTCAATTACTTTTTTGTTGTTGTTTGTTTTTTGCATCTCTTGATGAATCCATCGTATTTCCTGCTGGTGTGTCATGTGACACATTGGCTGTCTTAGTTTCAATGTCCCAGCCTGTTTAATGAACAGGAATATTTATTCAGTGTATTCTTTTTCTTTTCTGCTGATACAATAGGGTTATAACAACATAACTCACAGGAACTCTGATACTTGCACTCACACACCAAACTCTACAGGCTGTTGTCTTTCAGTTGTGACATCACCAAGAAAAATGTTTTCGCTTAGAAGTTGACCAGTTATCATGAGAATCTGTGGCTGCTCTTTCAACACTCAGTAGATACGACTCGACCTTTCTATGACCATCCCCTGGGACTGCCGACCGTTTCCTTATCTGGAAGCGCATTAGCCTTTAGAAAGGAAATGACACTTCCCTGATTTCCTGTTCAGACCCCAGTAATCAGAGCTGTTATGAGTTTTCTGTGTTTTTATTTATTTATTTTTTTAACAATATGAAACCTATTTATGATATATAGCCCAGGCAAATAATTATCCTCTAAAATTAAGCAAATATATCAAATAAGACCAAGCTTTGTGGAAGCTTGTTTGAGATAATCAATGAGCATTTGACCTCACACCAATAAGAGGGTAAAGCTAAATCAAGGCTTTTCAGTCACTTGTCATGGTGAGTGTCAATCAAAATGATTGGAATCTGCTTTTATGAGGTCAAGTTTCATTAAATGATTTTGCTTTATAATGTTTTATAATGTGGTAATCCCTCTGCACTTGTTGGTTAATTACACCCTGGGATAAATAACTGTCTCACTAAATACTTTTCCTCTATACACTTTAAGAAAGCCATGTACACACAGGCTTATTTGCGAGCACACTGATGCAAATTCTGTAGCTCTGTGTAGTTTCAGCGCTGCACCTTCCAGACTTAATGACTCGTTTCTGGCATGTGTCCAAACGTCTGATCTGCGAAGTGAGATCCTCATCATTTCTGGAAAAGAAAAAAAAAGACCAAAGACATAGTACCATATGTAGCACTGTATCAGACAAAACGGATCACAGCAGTTCTGCTCAGATCTGATCCCAGAAGAAACAGTAGCTATCATGCATCTGTCACCATAAAGAAACTGACTTTGTCCGAGCTTCAGGCAAAGTTCCCTTCTGCACAACAAGGCCTCGTTTCGTGGCCTAACCCCTGAATGCAGCACTTAATCTGTAGTTTTTGTTTTTGATTCAGCTATCTGTACTTAAAAAGCTTTTACGTGTATTTGTTTCAAGTGTATGTGCCTGTGACATACAGCTGAAACCGAACATTTGCATACGTTT
Source organism: Arrhamphus sclerolepis (assembly GCA_037176975.1). Taxonomy (NCBI): domain Eukaryota; kingdom Metazoa; phylum Chordata; class Actinopteri; order Beloniformes; family Hemiramphidae; genus Arrhamphus; species Arrhamphus sclerolepis. Next base: position 5,929 of record JBAMYA010047924.1, read on the forward strand.
TACATGTTTTTCTCACTGTTAAATCATTCTAAACGTTTCCTGTTTTAGGTCAGTTAGGATGATCAAAATAATTTCTATTTTCAAAATGCCAGAATATTATAACTTTTATTACATTTATTTATTTTTTATTTTTAATTCAAAGTCAGACGTTACATACACTTTTATGCACCTTTTCAGCTCTGCCCTCAAATTCTTATATAACTGGGATCAGGGCTTTGTGATGGCCACTCCAAAACATTGATTTTGTTGTCCTTAAACAATTTTGTAACTAATGTTTTTATGTTTAGACCCGTTTGAGCCCAAGCTTTAACTTCCAGGCTGATGCCTCTTCATGATGTCATCTATTTTGTGAAGTGCAGCAGTCTCTCCTGCAGCAAAACACAGCCACAACATGATGCTGACACCGCCGTACTTCGCAGCTGGGGTGGTGTTCTCAGGTTGTCAGCGCGTTTGAGGTGTGCCTCCAATTAACTCAACTGTTGTCAATTTTCAGAAACATCCAAAGCCATGCCACCATCACCTGGGCTTTCTCAAGCATTGTAATCTTAGTTTATGCAAATGTCGGACTCTGAAGAAAGTAACATTTTATTCAAGAAAGTAATAATTTTTCTCTTAATATTTTATCATTTAGCAAATTGAAATAATTTTGGTAATCCTCACTGACCTAAAACAGGTAATTGTTACTCTGATTTTATGTCCGACAGTGAGGAAAAACAAGATTATATACCTATTTATATCGTGCTTGTAAACTTCTATTTTCAAGTGCAAATGTTTGAAGTTTAAGGAAGACCTCCAGTAACTGTAGTGGTAAGATGTGACTGGCTTTTCATTAGGTTGTAAACCAATCTGTTCCCCTTTTAGCCCTGGCATGCTACTGATGCCTGTCAAAGGAGCAGAGATGATCTCTGCACTCGTGATTTATGATAAAGCTTTGACCCCTGACCCTCCAGGTCACATGACTTCATGGGGGTGTGAATATGATGTCATTCAGTAGGAACAGCGTATGTGAGCTTATCAAGACTAGATCTGCATCGGCTGAAGTCCTGAAGACGTAACACCTGGGAGGAAATCATATGCTACCAGGCAAGGATGCAACCAAATAAGACAGACTTCCAGGCTGCCCTCTGTTGTTTGTTTATTACACAATATGTATCTGCCTGTGTGTTTGTGAGCATGTGCGCTTCCATTTCTGTGAGAGCATGCTGTGCGTGGTATTTCATGTGTCTGCACTCTCAGTATGAATAACCAAGCGCTGATGTTTTAGCCAGAGAAAAGCAGGTCAAAAGACTGCAGGGTGTGAGACTCATCAGAATAGCTGCAGCTAATTAAATGTGCCATGGCTTTGAGTGAAACAAAAAGATCTATGGTCACTGAAAGTGAGTACTGACCAAAATACAACATTGATGTTCTGATCACTGTCTTTTTTCCAACACATTGTGCCTTTTTTTTAACCCTGTTTTTGGTTTTAATCACCATATGTGTTTCCTACAAAGGACTCTTTATTCTTTGAAAAAAAAAAGATTACATGAGACAATAATCAGAACATGTTCTAGTGACTATTTTCACAAATTTCAGTAGTACCATTTTCCAGCAAGAGGTTGATGTACAAAGTATTTTTTAAACACATTTTTATTCTAAAATGTCTGGCGCACTGAGAAATGAGCTGAACTTACAAAAATATGTTGTTTTTTGTTTTATTATTTTAAATACCCATCCATCTTTCCCTTTTCTTTTGCCTCTTCATCCTGTTCAGGATCACGGGTTGTATGAGCATTTGTTGGAGGAGTTGGGGGGGACGTGAGCGTATATGTGTGCTGGAGTCCATCCCAGTTGTCACTGGGTGAGAGACAGGCTACACTCTGGACAGGCTGCCAGTTTATCACAGGGACAAACAACAAGGATGAAATGAGCACGGAGAATGGATGGATGGATCTATGAATAACTCTGATGTGGGATTTATGCAGAATTACATTGAATCCTTGCAGATACTGAGTTCATTGGTTTGGTGGAAAGAGGTGTATGAATGTGTCAGAAGGAAAGCTTATTTCGCATAATTAAGGCATTAAAGGTTAGGTTAAAATTTGGTTAGCACTTGTACCTATATTTTCTTACTAGTTTGGCTACCAATTTCAGCTGTGCCACATCAACGTTGCTCTTCAGAAAACAACCACCTTGGGAACACATAGTCGGTGACACACATTTTAGAGACGTGGGCAAATGTGACAACTTCATCATTTTTAGAGAGTCTGTGATCCCAAAGACATCTGAAATATGACAATTCATCTTCTGACACACAGAACAAAGCTGGTTATGAAGCAAAGCATAATGAGGCAGGGAATAAAGTAACATTAGAACAGAAGCCTAACCCTTTTATCATTGGCACGTTATGATTGGCACATTTGTCCAGAAGCAGCTAAATGCATTGATTGTACAACAGATGCTCAATATGCTTTACTCAGTCAACCCAAACCTACAACTTCTAGACTGCATTGTCTCTGTTTCTGTGAAATAATTTGTGGTTTAGCAGCAGAATGGATGGATTCTAGACAGGACCCTTTCTCAGTCCGGACCTGTCACCCTGTGAAAATATGCAAGCAATGAAACATAAAGTCCGGGCTAAACTGCTGAGGAGCTCGAGTTCTGTTTCTAGCACGAATGGGGGAACAGTTTTTACAGTCGCAGTAGCAGTAGAGGACTTATTTTTGAAAAGAGAGCTGAACAGCACTGTGTTAAATATGCCCCTGTCACAACTTTTTTGGGGGGAGGGGGAGGAAATTAGGGTTGTGCATTACTTTTATTCATTTGAAGTTTGTCTAGTTGCTCCCTCCTCCACATTTGCATGATGGCATCTGACAGTAACTGTTTATGTTAAAGCAGCTCTGAATGTTTGCATAATTGCATAAGAGTTGTGGGTGGAAATGCAAATCACTTGAGTGCGACATTTAGAAATTGGCTAATAAATCTGGATTTAAACCTTCATTTCTGCATTGTAAAGACCCAATAAATTTCAGGATTTAAAGTTATGAGACAGTTGACGGTCCTCATGACTGGCATGAACAAATTCAGTCTATCAGTGTTACCGGATCTGAAACAGGTCTGCACAGAAAAAAGAAGAAAAAAATTCTGACTTACAGTCTAACCTGGAGCAACAACTTCATCTTGGGGGTTGACATATTTTGCAAAGCAGACAAATACATCCTCCTCAGCAGAACTGTAAAGCCTTTTCATCATTTCCTTAGCATGCACATTTGAGCTTTCTAAAGTGTACTGTTCGGATACTCATTGCCCTCGTGTCAGTTTATCTTATGGATTAGCTGCATGTGATTAATCACTTCAAGTACCTTCTGCTGAAACTGATAGAGATTAAAGCTATCAGTGTCTCCAAATCCATCTGACACCATCTACCCGATGCCTCCACACCAACCCAGACAGCTCCTTTCGGGATGACATTCGTGGTGTAGGCATATGTCTGTGTTTTATTTCTTGTTCGGAAACATTTTTCCCAACATCAAAATCTTTTTTTTTAGCTTTTTGGCAGGCAGTAGGGGTCTGAAGGGAATCTCTCTTTATAAAACAGAGCAGCATATATTCTTATTTATTTGTTGTCTGGTATGGATTTTACCCAAGCTCATTTTATCTTTGTTGTCTTGCTGTTCCTTTGTGCCGGTCAAGATTTTTTTAAATTTATTATTATTATTAATGCACTGTACAGTTCAATGTGAGTGGTGTGTGGTGGAGCCGAGTCCAGAGTTTGGCTTCAGTTATTTTGTTTCTCATTTTGCTCACTGACTTTTGGAGCAGGTGCTGTCTCGCTTTGCTCTGTTTCTCAGGAAACACACATAAAAATACAGGAGATCTGGGATTTATTCTAGGGATCACCTGGTTACAGGTGCCTTATGAGTCAGAAAGAGTCCTTTGTTTCATGAACTATCATCTCATGTACATGGAGAGAAGATAATCCTCATCAGTGGTACCCCTCTGATGAGTGTGCAGGTGTGTGTGTGTGTGCTTTTCATCTCTAACTGTGCCGCTCAGCGTACATGCACAGAGAGAGTGAGAAAGTGTGTCCATGTATGTGCAAATGGTTACAAATTTTTCAGTCTGGTTGGTCTGACCTATCCTGGAGTTTCGATGCCTCTGCAGTGCAGTCAGGCCTTGCTGTCGGTGGGGATTCATAGACTTTCCTCTGTCTGATTCATATG
>JBAMYA010047925.1:0-10130 GCA_037176975.1 Arrhamphus sclerolepis
GCAGCCTGGATAACTCATACACTTTTAACCACAGTAAGTGCGCCATACTGTACCATTCAGCAAACACCCTCCATCCGAGGTCCCCCGACCTCCTCTACCTCACACTGTGTAGTCTGACTCCTCATGCTTCCCATCGTCATCTTCCTCCTCATCCAAAACCAGACTTCATTGTACTTTTATCTTCCTTAACATTTCCACAGAAGACCTGAAACTTGCTTGAAATTCTAAATCAGAACTGTAACTGCCATTGAAAAATTAACCACCATATTATAATGATTGTATCAATCAGTAGCCTACATATATTTTTGGTGATGGACTTTGTCAATGATAAAGTTGATGAGCATTGTTAACAAAAACGGGAATTGTGCAAACTTTAAGTATGTTGAACTTGAACTTCAAAAAACAAAAGAGTTTTCCATTTCAGAAATCGAGGTAACTTATGCTCCGAGTCTGTTACCTAGGTAACTGAGTCTGCGCTCAACCAGATTTCATCCACATGCCCTGCATTTCTCTCTGTGTCCTCCCTTTCATAAAGCTAAAAGAGATTTAATTTAATCAATCAATCTTATATTGTGTGGTGTGAACATACTAAACCTTTTTTTTATTTAATAATTTTTATATTTACATTTTTTTACTAGTTGTGTCCTGGCCATTAAAGTAGCCATCAAACAATTATTTCACATGGTTTTGGATAGTCTACTTCATTTAGTAGTTGATATTATTGATAATTTAAAATAACTTGATTTTAAAATAACTTTTGCTTCCATTTGCCTGCAGAATTTCACCTGCATGAAAAGTCAGTATAATATACCTACAGACCACCACTTGTCACTCATCCTATAATACAACAGTTATTAAATATTTAAATTACACATTCCTTGGCTCTGTCATTTATCCCATGTCTTTCTGTCACTACTGCAGCCATGTTACTTTCCCAGTGTTTCCCCTTACCATTGTATTGGGGGGCACCACTTATCCACCCCTGTTTTACTGCAGCCAACTCAGGACTAAGTTCATCCAGGATTAGTGACATAGCTGCTTGATTCATAATCCTAATTTTGTGTAACAGCCCTCCAGATTTGTAGATTAAGAGTAGCATATTAATTGTTCAGTGGTAATTCACATGTCTGACAGCAAATATAGAGTCCAAATGCCTCCTTTTCTCAACTGTTTCCACTTTGTTTTATATTAAAACCTGTAGGAAGTGAACATAAAATGAGTGCTATGAAAAAGCAGATGGTGAACAGTTTATAATATATAATCCTTTTTTTTTTTCTAGTGGTGTTGAAATTATTCCAGATCAGGTTCCTTTATTTGCCAGTGTTGAGAATGTTTTTATCTTAACAGCATTCATTATAAACCCAGAAGCAAATATTTGTACAGCACAGCAGACGTGCAATCAGCATAGTGAAGTCTATTGTCTAAACAAGTAGAATTACCCTGTCACGGCTGACGCGTTCTCAGCAACACACGCATTCCTAAATTGCTTTCATGCTTACAGCTTTTAAACTGGCTTCATTTTGTCATTTGACAAAATTCAGAAATTACTGTAAATCTGTTGTGACACTTTCACTGCTGAATATGCAGCTCACATTAAATCACATAAGTTCTACTCGTACATTTCTGAACAAGCAGTGAACCAAAAACGAGCTGCTCATCAATAATCACATATTCAGATTATGTTTGTGTTTGGTTTATGAAGGACAGATGGTGACAGATGCTCTCCTGTAACAAGTTTATTCATTGACTATTGGAGAATTCATCATGACACCTAATGACTCATGTCCTTTCCAGATGCACGGGGGCTCAGCCAAGTTCTCTGATCTATACGAGTTACAGGAGGACATTGGGGTTGGCTCTTACTCCATCTGTAAACGCTGTGTACATAGAGTTTCTGCCATGGATTATGCTGTGAAGGTTAGTTACTTTTTTCTAAATTAGGGAAAATGTATCTTAAATGCGAGTTCTCGTCATCCACACATTTCAGGCATTAGTAAAAAGTTGTTGTTGTTTTTTTTCCTTTCTTTAATATCACCGAAGATCACAGTAAAGAGCCTTGAGTTTTAATTGTTGTGGAATTGAAGTTTCTGAAATTACATTGTTTTGATGTGAAAGCATAATTCATGTGTCCAGAAAGAGGATTCATAGAGGAGTAGGTGTGACACTGTTATAGATGTAGTTATCATGCTTAGTGTGGTTTTGCATCTTAGCAGACCAGCAGAGGGCAGTACAAGTTCAGTTTGCACGGACAAATGTGTTTGTTTGTATTGACTCCTTTTGTCTGTTTCCATTCGTTCAGATTATAGACAAAAGTAAGAGAGACCCCTCTGAAGAGATTGAAATCCTAATGCGATACGGACAGCACCCCAACATCATCACTCTGAAAGATGTCAGTAATTTTGATCTGTGGGTTTTCTAAGACACCTAAATGTCAAATAATATATACTAGCAACTCATCTGTGTGGTTGGTTTCTGATGTTCCAGGTGTATGATGAGGGCAGGTATGTATACTTGGTAACAGAACTGATGAAGGGAGGAGAGCTGCTGGATAGAATCCTCAGACAGAAGATTTTTTCTGAAAGGGAGGCCAGTGCTGTGCTCTACACCATCACTAAGACCGTTGACTACCTCCACTGCCAAGGGGTGAGGAAACTCTTCTGGAAGACTTGCATGGTAGAGGAAGAGCTTCTCATATAATTGCTTCTGAAATGTTTTCTCCTCCTTCTTTGCAGGTAGTCCATCGAGACCTGAAGCCCAGCAACATCCTGTACACAGATGACTCGGGGAACCCCGACTCTATTAGGATCTGTGACTTTGGATTCGCCAAGCAGCTTCGGGGAGGCAACGGCCTGCTACTCACTCCTTGTTACACCGCCAACTTTGTGGCACCAGAGGTGAGACAAAAAAACGGATGTAGCCAAAGGACAACTTGATAGAGGAGAAGCAACATGTGGGGGAAAGAAGTGAAGTTGCTGCAAATAGCAAATATGATTCAGTTTCCAAGTTCCTAATTGTGTGTGTTTCCTCTTCTGTGGGTCAAGGTACTAATGCGACAAGGTTATGATGCAGCCTGTGATATATGGAGTCTTGGAGTTCTTCTATATACCATGCTGGCTGGGTAAGACTGCATTCAGGAGTGATTGTAATTAAATTATAATAAATGACTGTAAATTTGAAATGTATAAAACGGATTAAAGGCTGATTTATGCTTTACGTCCAAGCTGTGGCGCATGTGTAGCCTGGTGTGCGCCTCTCCCCAAATGTAATACTGCCTCTTGTGTCAATGCACACGGCAAGACATGTGATTGGTAGATTTCTACTTTTTCGTCTTTGAATTTCCTGCTGCTAATTCTTCTTCGTCGTTTTCATGTTGGGTGGTATAATTTGCTGCAGAATCTGTAAAAGCAACTGATTCAACATTTATCAGCACTAACTTACCTAAAATATACTTTATTTACTCTGTTTCTATGTCTGAGCTACACATAGGAAGCACTGCGAACTACAACACTGCAGGAAAAGAGCATGCGCTGCCATCTAGTGGTTTGTGCTGTAATTACTGATGTATCATTTGCATTGAAAAGGATAACACAAAACTATAAACGCCAGAGATGGTGTAGGGGCTGTGTGTAGCTGCTACGCAGAATCATAAATCAGCCTTGGTGCCCTGAGGTTAGTCAGTATCTCAACCTATTATTTTCACTCATTGTCATTTATAAAAAAGGGGTCCAGGTTTGTTTGAAATATGTTTCTCTGAAATCAGTTGCTGAAACAAATTCTGAAAGTCACTAAATAGTTTTGGTCACAGAGTTTCTCTTGACCATGTGTTAATCGAGTCTGTCCACATTAAGATGGCTGAGGTAGGGTAGGGTCTGACTCAAAGAGCTGCACACAGTTCTGCAGCAGTAGATCACTCTATTTGTGTTTTAGTGGAAAAATGTATGAGAGGGTTGGGATTTCAGAAGTAAAAACAGAGCATCCTGCTTGTTCCTGATTTGTCGATTCCCATAATTTAAAGTTGTGGTTGAAACTCTGTGCAGTGAATAGTATCTATACCATTTGCCTTTTGTCTCTCTTTAGGTACACACCGTTTGCTAATGGGCCAAACGACACACCAGAGGAGATTCTTCTCCGAATAGGATCTGGGAAGTTTTCGTTGACAGGAGGCAACTGGGATTCTGTATCAGACTCCTCAAAGGTACATGCACAGGCGCTAAACCCCAAGTGTGAAGTGATTAATGCAGTTCTTTACATTTTTATCTGTGAATGACTATGGGTAAGCTTTCTATAATATATTTTTTAAAAAATGCACATAAATACTGGATTGAGGTCCTTTTTTTTTTTGTTTTGTTTTGTTTTTTCTCCTTTATGGATTTAAATGTTTAATACAGTGTCTATGTATTTAGTTAAAAGGCTGTTTGTTTTTCTTTATAACACAACAAATTAACCTTTATAGCAATAAAAAATAAAGAGGATGTGTTGTTTTTGACCAGATATGTTGTTTTTATTGCAGGACCTGCTGTCCCATATGCTCCATGTAGACCCTCACCAGCGATATACAGCAGAACAGGTTCTAAAGCATTCCTGGATCACATGCAGAGATACACTACCACACTTCCAGCTCACACGCCATGATGCACCACATCTTGTCAAGGTGAGTTTAGTTTATTTGCTGTAATATAGTAACGATGTTCATACACACACATACACATACAAGGGTTTATACACTTGTAGTACTGTTTATTGGATTTGAGCGCCTCAGCCTTTTGTTCTCATGGGTACTGACACTTAATTCAGCATTTTTAAGCACAGATTTACAACGTTCCAAATGTGGAGAGGTGCTTCGTTATTCTACCTGGTGTCATACCCATGTGGTGTCTGAATCTCCATGCATAAAAAAGGTTCCCTGGTGATTCATGTCCTTCTAAATTTGTCCTTTAGGTTTTCACTCTAAAGCCATGTTAAGATGAAAGATTTAAAAAAAAAAAAAAAAAAAATCCCATCTGAGACATTCTTCTATAAGTGAAGTGTCACACATCTCCTAATGAGGGGTGCCTTCTATACTTTGTCCTTGATTTTAGTTCTTTTTCTTTTTCAGTTTGATATTTTCAGACTACAGATAATTGGCCGTCTGGGCAGCATTTGTATCATGAGCCTGACTCGCCCTGCATTGACGAAGCCAACAAAAATGCTTTCTTTTTTTTTTTTTTTGTCTTTTTTAATCCGCTGGGAATAAGTCAGAAGCAATCCCGCAAATATAGTCAAAGGTGATCCAAATTAAAAGTTGGAGGACATTTGCTGTTGGGGGGCCAGGTTGTTTTTATGTTTTGCTGTGGTGAAAGGGCTCAAAATGAACTTTTTCACTTAGTAGCACTAGTGCTTCCAACTTCAAAAGGTTAGAAGCACCATCAAAGATTTAGGAGCACTCACCATTAGTATATATGAAATTAACTGTATTTATTTTAAAAAATGCTGACTTGGTGCCTGGATATATTCCTAAAGTAATTGTTGGATTGTTAGCAATAGTTATTACAAAGCATCTAATTGAAATATAAAACAAACAAACATTCAGCACATAATTGAATAACTCTGACATTACAAGTGTAGGATAATATATTACCATTGATAAAGCATCAAAGTTCATATGTAACTAGATCACATGAAATATAGTATGAATTAAGACTAACATTCTCCCAGTGAGCACTGAACCACCATGTGCACCAGCCAGATGAAGTAGTCCGTCACCTAGGATGAAGGAACACACGATTACACATTTCTTTGACGGATTGGTTGTTGCCTTCAATGATGTTCAAGATGTGGTGGGCTGACGACACCTTTGCAGCACAGATCGTTATCTGCTATGAAGCCAGTTACGTTGGCACATGACTTATTTGTGTATGTCATGTTGATTTATTTCTTCCTCGTGAGCTGCAACATGGGTTTTAACTTTGCTGAAGGCAAGTACTTCCTACGCAACAGAGCCTACTCATATTGTATTTGGGCTTTTTGCAGGCAAAATACCCACAGAAGCAAAAAGCCAAAACAAGCGATACAGAATTTATTTTGCATCATTTTCTACCTTGTAGTATGACCATGGTGTACAACTGTTATGCTGCAGATCTATGCTGCTCGCATAGATCCAAAGCAAAGAAGCTGCACATCTATTTCTTTATGGCTGATGTGACATGGGATAAAGTGGCAGAAAGATCTCTCTGGGCATAGAGAATAAAGGACACTGATTTGACATGAGAGTAAGGACAAAAGTGAAATTTGGTGCTGTGGTCCTGTCATTTCGACAAAGAATTGATCAGAACTGATGGCTATATGAGCTGTGATCCAGTGTACTTTACCTGTAATAACTGGGGAAGCCATTAGTGCAGGAAACAGACTGGAAAGGCGCAGATCTGCAAAGCCTCGGATGAGTGTGTATGCGTTATAGTAATCGCAGCTCTTCCAACTGAGCCAACCAGCATCCTAACAAACAAAAACACTGACAATCATGCCTGGGTCACAGTCCTCCTTTAATAAACATTTGTCACAACATTATTCATTTTTGTCCCTCTCTCCATGTATGTGTGAAGCTCTCACTGTTGGGGTTGTTTTGAATCTGACACAAAAGCTGTGTTACCAGCGATGTCTGTTGTTATGCTGAGAAGTAAGTGTCCCTTTGTGAGGACGTGTACAGCTAAAACTACCAGACATTCTGCCTTCTCTACGGCTCGACAATGCCATTGTTTCTCGTGTTAATTAAAAATGATAAAAGATCACACACTTCTTGTCATAATACCACTTCACAGGCCTCGCAGTGAAATCGGTACATACTCCCAATTTCATAACTCACTGAAAACTACAAGACTTCTTTGCTGCTGGAGCTCCATCTGCATTCACCAAATTACCATCAACGCCACTGACTCTACCACCACAAAGTACTTTGGTAGTAGCGTCTTTAGAAATGCTAAAACATCCTAATCCTAAAAAAAAAATATATATACATATATATATATATATATATAAAATATTTATTGTCCTCTTCATCACACTTTCTTGTTCCTTGTCTTGTGACAGTGCAGCAAAAGTGATAGAAGACTGGTTACTATCAATCCAAAACTAACATTAAAGTTAAAAATATCGAGCTGATGTCATTGCCCAGATCGATTACTATCAGCTCCCATCAGGGACGTGCTGTGTACATGTGCTGGATGTTCACAGGAAAACAGTCACAGCACAACAAGTATTTGTACATGTGCAGATGCTCCCAATTATAAGTCGCACAGAACATTTTGGGCACGTGAAACAAAGTCAGTTGAAATGTTAAGTCCTGAATTTGCATGTGGTGGGGTTGTAAACAAAAGCTGCAAACATGGTGAATTTGCTGGTCAAATATCGGCAAGACAAAATAAATAAGTGCCACCTGTCAAATACCATCCATCATTATGACTTCACCTGAGTGTCCAACATCACTGCTGTAAAACATGAGGTCTTCCTCATCTCATCTCACTGGAAACCTTTGTCACTGCAGAGCATGTGCACTTTCCAAGTAGTGATGGAGCCTGGTCTCTGAGAAGATGTTGGCATGGCAGCCGCTTTCCCTTTGCTACAACTTTCATAGTCTTGTTTGCCCTCAGCAGAGGTACCACGTGGTTCTAGCATAAATAAACATTTAGAATCCTGGTCCTTGTGAGCTGAAAAAGGTTGACTGGGGCAGCTGATGGTCAAATTAACATGCTGAATTTCCATTCTGTGTTTATAGTAGTAGTACTTGTACTTTCTGGAGCAGCACCTCTATGTTTACAGTAGTAGTCACACTATATACATAAAAACTTAGTATTGTCTCAGGACACAAATGTGAAATGTCTTGAATTAATAATATTCCATGTTAGAAATCAGTGAAGCTCCTGGAGACAGAGGATCAGTGGCTATCATCTGCTCTTCCACAGGAACTCAGTCTGCAGGTAGTGAGGAGCTGCTGCCTCAGTCTGCAGCAAATTTGATTGTCTAAATTTAATGGGTTAAAGCTAGCAGCCCTACGTCACAACAACAGTGTCTATACAGAGTTAATAGGTGGAAGCAGTGGAAAATGTCCCTTTTGTAATTATTAAACATGTGCTGAGTCTGGTGGCTTTGTATTTAAGACTTTATAGCACTGAACAAATGTAGTTGTTCCAGTGTGTGACCAATAGACGAGCTGTACTCTGACACAACACCAAAACACAACCCAGCAATCTTTTTCTTTTCTCTTCTTCTCTTTTCTTTTTTCTTGATCGGTGCATCACTACTATTCACATAATTTAATTATAGTGTTAAATGTTTTTCCCCTCAGGGAGCCATGGCTGCCACCTATTCAGCACTGAGTCAGAAGACGAGTCAACCAGTGTTGGAGCCTGTGGCGGCATCGAGTTTAGCCCAGAGACGCAGCATGAAGAAACTCACCTCAACAGACATGTAGATGCACATCACTCACCCTTGGGTTTTTGGCCTCATTCTCGCAGACTCAAATACACAAACACACACACACACACACACACACACAGACATAGTGCAAATTATATGTTGATTTACACCAATATTATATTATGGTTAAAATAATATTATACAAACTCTTCAAGTCTTCATCTTATTTTTCACAGCTTCAAGCCTTTCAGCTATTAATCTCTAACTTTCAGGCTTTATTTTTCAAAAGCTTCCAATCTTTTAACCATTGTCCTTCCATCTTCTTTTTCTAGTCTCACTACTAATATCCTAACATGTACAAAACAGGTCTTTGAGTGTGTGAGTGATTTTTTTCTAATTTTTTTGCCAGCATCTTGATATATTGTTGTGTAGTAGTTAGTTTGATGACTGATGGTCTTTTGTTTAGAAGGTAATGAGTTCAGTCCCAGGCGATCTTTGTTATATATTTATATATATTTTTAGCACAAGTTATATTTTTATTATAAAATTATACTAGTATTCATTATTATTATTATTATACTATGATTAAAAAAGTAATTCATATTTGAACTTGTCTTTTTCATATAATTTTTCCACTTTCTTCAGCATCTTCTGAAGACACTTCAGGTGCATTATTCAACAGATAAGCATTCCCACTGCTGTTTTGCAGTTGAATTAAATGAAGGAGTTGCTTTGGATAACATTCTCAAGTTTTTTGTATTTCTTTATCATACCACTATGTGAAATATATATAGTTCTTTTTGCACTGCAGGATGTCAGGATTGTTCCAAATGTGTGTTTGTCTGCATGGGAGGATAGAGCACGAGTGTTTTCAGAAATTCCCACCACACTGTCAGAGATGTGCTAATAATAATATTTTTAATGAATGGAAGATCATATATTTTATTTTATTGTTTTACAGAATGTTCTTACAGTATCAAGCCACCCTTCGTCCAGTGGCTTTTGCTATATCCAATTCAACATGTACTGCATTCTGTTGGTAAGATAATATTTATAGAAACCCCCATGATATTTAGTCATTGCAAGGTTTCTTAACTTATTTGTGGCATTTGTGTTTCCACAGAAATTTAGTAATTCAAGAGTCGAATTTTTTTTAACAAAGTTTGGAGAAGTTTAGTTGGAACCATTGGAAAGATATAATAAGTTTTTTTGGGAGAATCATCATTTTGACAGTTGCAACATTCCCCTTTAATAAAATGTTTTATGACCACTACCAAATGAAGTCATACTGAACTAAGTGGGTTATGATTGAGATTAAGTGACTCTGAAAGCCTGGCGGAAATGTTAACGCTTAGATATTTGATATTCTCCGTTTGTAATGGCATTGATGTTGTACTTATGATTTCTTTTTATTTTTTATCAATGGATGAAATGGTAGATTTATTCCAGTTGATGCAATATTCAGAAATTGATGAGAATTTATCTAAAAGTGCAGTTACCTCTGGTAAGGAAGTCTGTGCATTTTGGAGAAAAAGTAATACATGATCAGCACACAGGCTTATGTTCTGTGTGTGATACTGTAATATTATGGTTTTGTATAATTGCAGCTGCACGTGGTCCAATAAATACTCTCCTTGCTGGGTCTCACTCTCCTTGGTCCTGCCTTCTCATATCTCATTTCCTGAAGCACTCTTGTATGGGAACTGGCCTCTGAACCACTGCAGCACGTCTTCATTGGCCAC
>JBAMYA010047926.1:0-10128 GCA_037176975.1 Arrhamphus sclerolepis
GTGGCTTCAAAATAAGAATTCAATAGAAAAAAACAAACAATTTAATTGTATTGGTGATAAAATAAACAAAAAAAAAACAAAACAACAAAAAATAAATACAATTAAAGATTAGAGTACCTTGGGTCTCATACATTAGAACACACACAGAGTTGGCTGGAACTCAGTTACAGTTATGTGCAAGTAAAAGATGGAAAATCCACTGAATCAATGTGAAATTCCAAAGCAGATTTTTTTTTTCAGCCTCTCCACTCCTGCAGCAAGGCAGGATGATGAATGGCTTCCAGCCATACTCCACAATTCTAGTGCTGCCATGCGTAATAATCCTTATTCATGTCATTCAGCAAGGATGAAAAATAAATCAAAGAATGTCTATGCATGAATGACATTCCTAAAATATCCACATGATAAACTACACAAACCCTTATTGTAGAATCCCTGTTCTCTCTGCATCAACTTTGTTCTGTGCTCCTAGTGTATGCATTTCCCTCTAATAATGATGTAACAACACAAATTCTTTAGACGTTGTGTATTATGGGTACATTCATCCGTCATGGTGTAATTGGCCTGAATAGTTTACAGGCGCTCTGTCTTCTTGGTAAAAACAGCTGTGCTGATGAAAGGTTTTCTCTAGTGGTCAAACAATATTGAGGTCAGAGCTTAATAATGGACTGTACGTCACTGAAATGAGGTAGTGAAGGATGAATCAGCGAAGACTGAAAAAAATACAAGACGAGCCATTCTGGTCTTTTACTCTGGTTCAGTCTGAAGCAACTTAAGATGTGAAACATTAACATGTTTTAAGATACCTCATGAAAACCACCCAGACTGTGCATTTTGATGGTTTTACAGTGAGATTAGAGCTGCTTTAACTAGATTGCGTGCTGTTCTTTGGTGCTTTGCAAATCATTTACTCTAAGATTTTCATCTACGCAGTGTGTTTCTGCGTTTCTGCTTTCAGTGCATCTCTTTTGAAGCCATTTGGACATGCAGCATAGACTTCTGTAATGCCACTTGAGTAGTGGCACGTGTGCGATAAGATCTGGGCCAAAGATTGGCAGAAAACACAATTGAATCCCAGAGCCAGAAGAGAATTAAAGGAATTATATAAATCTAATTTGATATTTTGTCCTTTGCGCACAGTGACAATGATGCTTTTACTTACTTGACTTTGCTGAAGACGATGTCCACATCAGTGAGGGTAATGTTCTTGCCGTCGATCACGCCACAGTCTTTGCAGAGTTTGGACCAGTTCTTGCCATGCATCTCCTTGCCTGTAGCACGAGTGTCACCGTGGATGGCAAAACGTCGAAATGACTCCTCCAACGCGGTCACCTCCACTGGTGTGGATGAGCCCACTCCTCCCTCGCTGGTCCCGTTAGACTCAGACGAAAGCCGCTTGGACGTTCTGTCTTTAGACTGTTCACTATGTGGCCGTAAAGGGACAGAGCTGATGTTGGGGTGCTTGGCTGTCTGCACTTTAAAGTCATCTGCGTTGTCTCTGCAAGGGACAAATGGAACAACATTTGGCATCCATGTGATGTGCAATGTGCTAATTGGCAGTTTTCACTGAATAATCAGGCATAAAACGTTAATAAAGAATTTTTTTAAAACCTGGAAATGTATGCATATATGAGAATTAACTGTCATGAAGTTACAATACTGAACATTAATATATTATTAATTAACCATCATGAAATAGAGGGAAGAAAAGAATACAGCTCACACCTAGATACCAGAAAGGGAGAGGTTGATTTTTATCAGAAATATATCTGATGTAATCCCTTCCTGTGTGACTTACATGTACAAACAGTGAATCATACCTTCAGGTCAAGACATAACTTGCTTATTTTTCTAAGGACTTTGTTAGAAACAACAATAATTTGTTGGTTTGAATGTGAATTGACAGTGAATGTCTGATGTGCTCTGGCTCAGGGGTAAAAAAAAAAATTACAAAGAGATCTCTCTGTGGAACTCAAAGAAACACAAAACCAGTGACAGGAGCATATTTGATTTTTAATATGTAAAGTGTGAATGGAAGACTCATATTAAGAATACAACAACGAGGACTTACTTCTGGTCTGCCATGCTTGAGCAGGAATTTAGTTTCTCTTGTGAAGTACTTGAATTAGTCAACTTTTGCTTTCTCTTCGTGCTGTGGAAGAGATGAGAATGGAGGTGAATAATGTGAGCATCCTCTTCAGCAACATAGTGATTCAGTAACAGAGCGTCTTCAGTCAGAGGCTTTTTCAGATCTGCAGCAACACAAACCGCTACAGGAGATCCTTCCTGCCCATGTCTGTAACCATCGAAAATGAATCTTTGAAGAAACTTCAGTTATGACAGATAATGCAACAATTCATGTCTCTTCTGGAACTAATAAAATGGTTTTAATTGAACTGAACTGAATTGAATTGGCCTCTAAAAAAAAAGGAGTTTAGATTCAATTTAGAGGAAGTAACACAACATCATTTTAGAACCCCAATTTTACACAGGTTCACAAGCTACAAAGATGACGAATCCTTAGTTGATGTTAGATACGTAAAATCAGCACATTTGCAGCCACTTTTTTATCTTGAAATCTAATATACTTCCTCCTTACTTCTTTTTTGGCCCAGAACAAAAACAGGTCCATGAAGAAGTTTGGGTTTCCAGCTAAATCCGATATATGAAAGTCTATCATTGCTCATTCAGATGCAACTTCAAGTGAACCACTTTGAGATAATCAGCTGTTACCATGAAGATACAACAAAGGAAGGGGAAAATAATGGAAATAAGGTGAAAATGATTGTGGAAATGTGATATTTCTGTTAATTTCATCCACATAAGAACTAATTATTTGAAATGAAATAACCATCTTAAAATAGGTCTATTAAAGGCTTAATCACACACCGCTAAATGAGAGCTTAATGATGCCACAATGGCAAACCAAGACTGACACACACATGCAAATACATTAAAATAAAACTTTCTGAATGAAGTGGGGAGCACCAACAGTTTTGAAAGTAAGATTTCTATCCCTAATCATCAGCAACACAGTCTCTCACACCACATTTGCTCTGGCAGCTAATCTTTTTTTAGGTATCAGTTGTCATCCCACATCCTTTCAAGTTGCATTTTCTTGCCGTGCACTTGTTCCATTTTTCTGTCTTGCTTCAGATGACTTCATTCAGTCTGAGCTGAGGGATTTCTCCCTAAACACAGAAGCATTATTTACATCTATATATAAACAGCAGCAGCCTCCCTCCTCCTCAGTTCAGATTCAAGCCTTGATGCTCATTTCGAAAGAAAGAAAAAGGCAAAAATAGTTCCTTTGTTTGTACAGAAATGATCTGACCCCTGCCTGCAGTATATTTGTAGCTACATGGAAGTGAGTTACAATGAGTCTGTGCTCACCTTTCAGCTGTTCCCATACTCAGCTCAGCATCCTTAAAGATAACAAGATACACGCAGAAAGAAGCTCTAAAAACAATAAAGCAACAGTTGTACTCACTGCAGCGAAAACAAGATAAAAACAAGATGCCAACCACAAACAGAATAGTAATTTAAACTATTTGCACTATCTGTTTAAACAGCTCCCTTAAGTTGGCGAAAAAAGTGCGTTCACTCACCCCCAGTGGCAGCGGCAAGAGTGAAGCCTTTCGCTTTTTGCCCTGTGCCCAGCAATTACAAATGTGACCTCACTACGCACAGTCCACTCTTAAATACGTACAAACGTTCACGTTTTCAAGTACAATAGATCACGGTGCATAAAGCCATGATAATAAAGATGTCAGTTTACAGACACAGAAAAAGAGGAGATTATTAACGTGTATCAATAATGGCTTTCAGAGCTACGGACACTGGGAGCCCATTGTTCAGTTCAAGTGGTTACTTTGTGTGACCCATGGCCATTTCTTCACACATAGACATGGGGACATCTCAGAGTGCCACTATTGATAGCAAGAGTTTCTGTCATATGTCATCGAGCAACGGTGCCAAGGCAACTGCAAGAGAGTTATTGAGGCTGTTGAGGCCTCCGTATAAAGCACAGCACAAGCTATTTTTAAATATCAATGTATGGAAGAACAGAAAATCCATTTGCATCTATGAAACACATTGAACTCAAAAACCAAGTTTTCTCAATCAAACTGAAAAGCAGACTCAACTACAAGAGAAAGAGTTATTTAAAAGGTTGCTCAGTAATTGCCCATCTCAGTGTTCACAGTTAACTTCTGGGCCATCCAGACTCACTTCGTGCCTCTCTCCGCTGCACTCATTTCCCGTCTGTGTCCCCATCAACATCCGATACAGGAAAAAAAATAAACGCCTTTTGATTTAAACTCCAAATAAAATGGAATAAAACAGTCAATTCTTAAAAAAGTTTCACGTCCGAATTTAAAATTTGAAAAGAAAAAAAAGTTCCCATGAAGACCAAATGCTTGAGACCACATATTTGATCAAACAGAAAGTAATTTAGCCAATGCAGTTTGATATGAGCAACAGGCAAAGACAATTCATATGATGCAGATGGAAATATAATGTCCAAGTGATATTCCATCTATTATCTATACCCACTATGTCCTGTACAGGGGTCTGCTGGAGCCTATCCCAGCTTACTTCAGGCGAAAGGCAGGGGTACACCCTGGACAGGTCGCCAGTCCATCACAGGGCCACATACATACAGCCATTCACACCTAAAGGCAATTTAGGAACGCCAGTTAACCTATCATGCATGTCTTTGGACTGTGGAAGGAAGCCGGAGTACCCGGTAAGAACCCATGCAAGCACGGGGTGAACATGCAAACTTTACACAGAAAGGCCCCTGTGGAGGCTCAAACCAGGAACCTTCGTGCTGTGAGGCAACAGTGCTAACCACTAAGCCACTGTGCTGCGCCAAGTGATATTAATTTATTGAATTGAATGCATTACCCATCAAGTCTGATGTCCCAACTATATTAGAGTTGGCAATGGAAAAGTAAGAATTGTTAGTTGGTCCAGGATACATGTAGTTTTTATGAAGACAGCACCTGCTATACCACTACGTTTATGTCTAGAGTGCAAACCTTGGTTTCCTGTTGGTAAAAAGAAAATTAAAGAAGTGGGGAAGTTGAATAACATTTGGTAGACAGACCAAAATTAAATACCAAAAACACAGTCTAAAATTTGAAATGTAATTTACACTTTAAATCAAAGTATTGATTTCTTGAAACCATATCAGTCACAGTTTAGACTTCCACCCTTTAACACTATTATTAGCTAATAATTTAAATTTTGGAGTCCAGTGGAGTAGGTTGTGTGCGTGTGTCCCAATCAGTCAAAATTAGAATTTGCCATGCTGCCAGATTATTGTACTGTTCACACTACACAACATGCTTATCTTGTGAGATTCATAGTCACAACGTTTACACAGTGAGCAGGTGACAAGCAACATGACAGTATTATTTGCTACTTTTATCCCTGACTCCCTAAGCCTCTCTCTCATCTATCCATCTACACCCTGGACAGGTCACCTCAGACCTTTTGTTTTCACATGTGGAAGGGTCCCACAAGCTTTTCATGTAGATGTGTGGCAGACCCAGGTTTACGCTTATTCCCCTGGGAAATTTAAAAATAACCAGTTAGTCTAACATGTATGTTTCTAGCATGTATGTGTCCAGCCTCTCTCCCATCATTATTGTGCTATGATACAAGCAGCTCCAGATGAATCCTAATCTATTGCGCTCACCTAGTTTTTGAAGAGGATGGTCAACTTCTCTCCTTTCCTTCTTTCTCCTCACACTGTTATGATTTTGCACACTGGAAGCATCTAATAAACGCGGGTGTTCTTGCCAAAGTTCATCTATGTATGACACATACATTTCTAAGCTTTGGTTTCCCTGTCTTGTCACCTCTTAGCCTGTCTCCTGCACTCTCATTGGCTGTCACACCCTCAGACACCTAAGTCACTGACTCCTCCCCCACAGGTTCCTCCAACATAAAACTGTGCTTGACATTTACCTATAGAAACTTTGATTTGTCAGTAAACCTTGAAAGCTGTGACATGAAAACTGGGCGAGCAGTTGCAATTTTGCACATGAAATGAAATAAAACTTCAAAAGACATAATATCTCATCTTTAATATGTTGGTTCATTTTCTGTTGATTCTCATGTCTAAATGCTTTACACACTCTTTGAGTCATCATGTTTCTGTTTCAGAGTTACTTACTAGCTTTGTCAAATATTGACTTAACTTTAGAGCGGAGCCACATCATTTCAGTCGAGTAGCTGTCCGTAGTCTGTGTTCCTTTGTGCTTGAGTGACAAACGGACAAATCTATGAGAGACAAAGGATTCTTTTCACGCTCCTCCAGCAATTTATCAGTAGATTCAAGTGCCCCAGCCCTCAGTACAGCGAGCCTCCTTCAACAACTTCATCTTCAATGCATAAAAGAGAAGTCATAAGCTCCGAGTTTAGATTATAAGCAGTGTTGACGTTAAAGCTCTGACAGCACACAGAAAATTAGTTCAACACAACAAATCATTAGAATTTTTTTGACTTGTACCATTTTTTTCTGCTTCACTTTGCTTCATACAAACGAGCAGCTATTTGGTTAAGGGCAGATCTCCAGAGACGAATCTGTGACTGGATGGCGGCATGCTTACACTCACTTAGCTTCTGGCGATACACTGCACAGATGAGTGGTTTAACCATAAATCTGACCCACTTTGAACTGCGTCTCTACATAGCAACGATGGCTAGAATGTTCTACTCATTCTCAAAATGTGGAGGCAACATACAGGATGAAACACTTTTTTTTTTATAAATAAAAAAAGTATTAAGGTGTTGATATGACAGATGGTGTTTAGCTCATGAAATTATGTCACTGTTGTCTAACTGATGTGTGCAAGTGTTTGAGCGAGAGGATCGCCTACTTCATCGTGCCATCACGGTGAGTGGGCATGTAGGGATCCCATCTGCTTTCCATCTAGACCAGTATCCTATTCAGGCAGCTGCTCTCCAATGTGACTGCATCAGTCAATCACAGATGTAAAACTGAGGTAATCATCACTATAGTAATCTTATCTATCCTTATCACTCCCAAAGACAGTTTTAACTGCCATCTGCAGCTCTGTTTCTTGCTGGTCTGGGTCACTCTCCTTCACTGTCGCTGCTACTCTTCTATCACAGATAACTCCAGACGGTAATATGCCACGTATGCCCAAACATTTGACTGTACTACACATTTCTACCAGATTGTGATTGGTTGTGAAAGTCTATTAAAGAAAAGCTGCTGATAAACATACAATTTATGGCAGCATTGTGTAATGGCACTTAGTATTAGTGACCTCAATGTCCCAAGTTCAAATCCAGTAATTCAATGCTCTCCTAACCCTTTTCTCCATTTTGTTGTGTCTGCATATTCCCTTTAACTGATCCAGTAAAGATTACATATAAATAAGTAAACAACATGGTCAACTCGCCAGCCTTATTATTAACTGCGATCTGCAAAATCACTTCATGCAGCTCATTCCTAGTTTAACAAGTCCCCGGTCATCATCAGTCATAACGCACACGGCAAGAGAGAGCAGGACATCAGTATGTGGAGCGCCAGGTCTGAAGTCACCGTCACACCATTTTGGTCAGTCCTCATCTACTTAGCAAATTCAAACTGCTCTGTGACTCAGGGAACCTGGCAGGCTGTGTGCTGCAGAGATCTTTTAAACAAGCTCCAACAAACACTGCTGGCAGCAGCATGCCAAGAAATGTAGGTAAGCTATATGAAAGCCCAGGGAAACACACACACTTTCACATTTGGGAGGAATGTACGGTGCCAGAGACAGCAGAAGTGTCACTGACGTGGCTCAGATGGAGAAAGGCCTGCTGGGCCAGTGACGAATACCGAACGGTGTACAAAGGAAGATTGTGTTGCATGTGTCTTAATTAATAATGGAAACTCGTTTTATGTATTTGAAAAGTTGTGGAAATGTGAACTAATGTCTCAGTTTAAGAAGCTGTGAAGTGGAACACAGCAAAAACAAACATGTTATGCTGACATGGAAAAAAATAAAACATTATTTTGCTTTTTTTATTTTAAAGACTATTGGGTTTGAAAACTGACTGGAGTCACTTAATTTACACTGTGGAGTTAACCGTTTATGACAGAACCAAAGGATGGCCAGACAAATGTAAAAAATCAAAACAACAAAACAGCAACCTTGAGCTGTGAAATCTGGAACAAAAACTCAGTGACTGTGTCTTCGTCTCATGCACACCTAATTTAACCTATAGGGGAAGACACAGCAGCAGATCCAATGAGATTGTGGCAAATTCTATTGGTAAAACCAGTGTTAAATCTGAACTGTCTGGAGCATTACTAATCATCTACCAAGCAGCTATGTAATAGTTGATGTAAAAACATTGTATGCATTTTGAACAACATGCCACAGGACCACAGGAGCTTCATTCATCAGCAACCTAATAAACGAGAGCATGCAACCTCCTTTTTTGTTCATGCATAATTATGTAACTGTCTACACATTACTGCAGGTGGCAGCTCCAGGAGCAATAGCTTGCCAATCATTCTTTCTAAACATGAATTTTGTTTATTTCAGGGCCTTTCCCTCTGGCTCTCAGTGATGAACAGATGATGAAACGCTCATGTTTATATTACTGAATATGGCTGCACCTTCTGGTAAAGGCAGTGTCTATGCGCGAAACATGTTACATAAACCCGCAAATGCCAGTTTTACACAAGGTCCACGTGATCCGTTTGTTATTGTCAGCCCCTAATACAAGGCACAGTACAAATGTGGAGCAGTGAATCAAACAGGGATAGGTGAGAGCCCACGCGCCTTGAAAAGGACCATCTGATGTAAATAAAGGAGCGTGCACAAACTCGCGAACTGGTTTTGCCCAGGTTCACACATTTTGCATGCAGATCTATCAAATTTTAAAATACTGACGTTTATTTAGATTTTTTCTTTTAAATTGCCACTAAAGTAACCGCGCCAGATGCTGTTTTTTATTCACCTGGTGATGCAATCCTCCAGCTCCTTGCCGATTTCACCAAATCATAATTGCGCGTCGCTGAACCTTCAGATCTCTGTCCTCCCCGCTGCTGCTCGCACGTCTACCCTACTGTTCAGAGCCTCAGAGATGCTGAAGAGAAACCAGGCCGCTGATTGGCTGCCGCCCTGTGGACGGCCTGTTTTTCTTCTCAGCTTGTTGTTGTTGTTGTTGATGGTCAGCGGAGCGCCTTTAAACTGTCCTCCAGTCACTTCACTGGAAAATGTCTATGTAACCTACATTTCGAGGTCTGTTAAATCATGACACAGAAGACGGGAGGTGTTTTATCTGACAGATACTGCTTTATGAATAAACAACCTCAAGAGCTTTTACAGGACGGAAACGCAAAACTGAATATATTTAAACTGAGTCCAAACAGGTCTTGGGTCTTGTCCAAGCACAGGATGTCCTGCGGTCCTGATGGCGGGGTGGGATGAAGGAGGGCCACAGGGAATTGTCTCAAGGGGCTGCTATTTATATTATAAGAAGATTTTTTTTCCTTTTGGTAAAACAAAACCAATTCAATTATGTCTCACTATCTCCCAATGAACTTGCAGTATGTGTTACACAATGAGAGTAATGGCTGGACATGGAGGAACATTATGTAATCTGTAGCCTATATTCTTGCTGTTGGCTCAACTGATTAAGTCACACAAGTCTTTCAGATGTAGAAATTTAGGCCAAGTGGTGAAAACGTGCAACAAGAGCAGTGGTATAGCTGATCACGATGAAAGCAGCCTGAACACAGTTCAATCACTGGATGACATAATGGTCGAGCTCAAAGCTGCATCAATTGCACCACTGTGTGGTTGTTAGTATACACTGAAAATACAAGCACACTAATCAGACTGAGCTGGAAAAGCTGCTCTGTCAAAATTTCTGGATTTTTTTTTCTCATCTTGTCTCTCATAGCTGAGGGATACCTATGATGAAAATTACAGGCCTCTCTCATCTTTATAAGTGGGAGAACTTGCACAATTGGTGGTTGACTAAATACTTTTTTGCATTACTATATATGTATATATATATATATATATATATATATATATATATATATATATATATAAAACCTATATTTTGCTTTCTACTATGCCCTGTCAACAT
>JBAMYA010047927.1:0-10126 GCA_037176975.1 Arrhamphus sclerolepis
GATCAGAGTTAAGGGATAAGTCAGCCTCCCACTTTGAAATCGGGAGAGAGACTGAGTTATCTATTTTGGACATTAATTTGTAGAGTTTTGATAGTAAGTTTGTGGTGTTAAGATTAAGAAACGCTGTGACCTTACAGGGAAGTTGTAGCTCTAGCTGATCTAGTGTATATTTTTTACTTATTATGGACTTGAGTTGTTGATACTCTAAAAACTTATTACAGCTAATCCCATATTGTACACTGAGTGTGTCGAAAGGTATAAATTTTCTGCTTATCATTAAATGTTCTAAATACTTTATTCCTTGGTTGCTCCACTGAGTGAAGCTGCACAATTAAATTAGAATGCATCAAATACATAAATAAGTCCAGTGAAAATAGGAAGTCTGGTGGTTGGAGTTTAACCCTTTCATATCTTTTCACTTTCAGGCCAAAATGAAATTAACATTTGAAAACAGAAGTTATTTTAATAAAAAAGGCAGGAACGATCAGGAGAAGAAGCAAGCAGAAGAGAGGGATAGAGATGAGGAAGAAACAATGGAGGAGAAATCAGGAGGTTCAGATGTGTGGAGGAACATTTAGAGAGAAGAACAGAGCAGCAAAAAAAGTGAGGAAGAAGATGAACAAGAAGTCAGGGGTGTGAGGGATGAAGACAAGAGGGAATCAGATTCAGAAAAAAGGGACAGATGCTGAAGAGACAGACGATGAAGATGAGGAGGATGAAGATGTCAGAGAGTCAGAGGATCAACTCTCAGTTTCAGCTGAAACCAGTGGTTTGGTTTTCTGATCCATTTAAAGTTCCAGTGTAGCAACATCAGATGATCCTCAATGAAATAACACGTTTTAAGAAGAATCCTCTGTTTTGAGGCTAAATTTAAGGTTAAGCTTTGCAATTCATCATATTTTATCACTAATAATTAACAACATCCTGTGGTATAGAAACAATGTGGAGCTGCGTTTGGTCATTTTATTAGTCACATTAGTACTTTTTTTTTTTCCAGACATCAAAATGCAAATGTGGGGCTTTTGATGACTCTATTTACATAAACATTCGAATTTCCTCAAACTGCACTGACGTCGTCCCATGACACCCTGCCCCCCCATGTAAAAGGTTTTAGATCCGCCACTGCCAAATGTGTAGCACAAGATTCACAAATGCGTAAGACAAGATTATTGCTATTGTTATTGTTAAAAGGATCCACAAGACAAGATTCACACGTGTGTTTCTGAAGCACACAAATAAAACCTGATTTACAAACAGCTTCTGGTCTGTGGACTTCGCTGCATCTGTGGGTGAATTTTTAGACTCTCCTGACGTGCCTCAACTCACAAATGCATTTTTTTTAAAACATGGAATGATCTGAACCAATCAGATATCTTCCTTGTTTCAGTCAATCATAAGAACACACCCCACCTGGGAAATGATTTGAAGAGGTGAAGCGGTGGATCTTTTCAGTCATTTTCCCAGATCATCAAACCTGTGGGCTCGGTTGGAGTTGGGTCGGCCCACTGTTGGTGTTGCTGTTGGCGCCCCCCAGACTGCACACATACATTTTGCTGAAGTCAGCCAGATAAAAAAGTTTTATCTGCAAAACGGCGCATAGAGAGCGTTTGCTAAGTGGCAAGTTTACTGCACACCTGGATCTTGCAGTGAACAATTTACATCCACAGTAGAACTTATCAGAAAAGTACAATAAAGTAAATCAGAAAAGGAAATAAAACATTTTTTCTTTGCAGTGACTTTAATATTGAATTGTTAAAGTGGAAAGAACACAAGTTAACTGATTTCTGTACCACAATGTTCAGTTTTGGCCTCTGGCCTCTTTTAAAAAAAAAATTTATTCAAGAAAAACAGAAAAGGACAGCGACAAGAACACAAGACAAGACTCAAAAACTCCAAAAGAAGAAAAAAAAAAAAAACCAAACAAAATCCAGATCTTAACATCTACATTTATAACTATGTGCAAGATGCATTTTCCCTTTTTTTCTCTCTCTCTTTTCTCTCCACTCTCTTTTTTAACTAAAGGAAGGGGAGCAAACATCAAAGCAATGATATAATGCAGTAGCAGATATTATAGTCTCACAGTACATATCTGGGCATCTTGGAGACAATGTACATTATTATATGCAGTAAGTAAAGAAATAAACAAACATAAAAAAAAGATTTTAAAAAAGTGTGTGTATACATGTTGGTGAGTGTATGTGTGCATGCATGCATGTTCTGCATAAATGAGATATTATAATGAATTTATTAAATTTATGAATGGTTGCCAAATTAAATCTTGAGGTTTTGATTTCTTTACAGTGGAGCAAGAGAGGAGATCTATGGAGACGTATTCGTATAAAAGGTGTTTCCATTTTATGATACTTATGGTTTCTTTGGATTTCCAGTTCATGAGGACTGTTTTCCTGGCGACTGCCAGCACCACCAGGAGTTAATTCTTTTACTGTGGATTAAGATTGACTGTTGACAAATCTCCTAGGAGATGCAATGAGTGGGATGGAGGGGTGGCTCCAGAAGTCATCATTGGGAGTCCTGTTATTTTAACCTGTTCCAAGGTCCTGTTCCCATTTATGTGATGGTAATGATATTATTTCACCTGAGTGAGTTATGATTTTGTAAATTTTTGACATTTTTTTTCTGGAGTTTATTTTGATTAAATTGGAAGCTACATGTGGTAACTGAAGATTAATGCATCTTATGTTCAATTTTGATTTGAGAGCAGATTTAAGTTTGAAAGTACTTAAAAATTTTATTTTTCCCGATGCTGAACTTCTGGACCAAGTCAGAAAATGGCAAAAATGTATTTTCAGTGAAGAGGTGTCCTGGGTCTGTGATGCCTTTTTGGATCCATGTGTGAAATGTGATTTGTTTTATTATCAAATTAGAAAGTCTGTGTTTTTCCAAATTGGGGTGTTTTGTGACATACAAAGATTGGAATATGTGATCTGATGAAATTTCGACCAGGCTTTCAGAGCCGTTGATATAGTTAGTGCTTTAAAACATGAATAGTTTTTGATTGTTTGGCTAAGAAAAGGTAAATCTGAAATACTGAGGCCTATGCAAAGCGTCTTTTCGATGTTCATTAATGTTTTATTTGATTGGTGGTTATGGATCCAATGCATGTGCTGAAGTTGATTGGCTATGAAGTACTGAAAAAAATGAGGAGCTTCTAATCCTCCGAGGTGTTTGGGATTTTGAAGAGTACTTAATTTGATTCTCGGAGTTTTATTGTTCCAATAAAATTTTGAAGTAATCGAATCCAGAGATTTGAACCAGGAGGTGGGGGGTTGGATTGGGATCATTGTGAAAGGTAAGTTACTTTGGGGAGTGCAGACATTTTGATAGTTGATACTCTGCCTGCAAGTGATAATGGCAAAAGAGTCCAGAGTTGAAGGTCATTGGTTATTGTTTTCAACAGTGGTATGAAGTTTAGCGTTTACAGCTCTGACAGCCTGGGGGAGATGCGAATTCCTTAATATGTTATGTGAGCACTGCATGAAGGAACAGGTGAAGTGTGGTCTGCCATATCTCAGTAGTTGTTTTTGAGGGGTAGAACGGAGGATTTGGACCAGTTTATAGAGTAATCAGATATTTTGGAAAATGATTCCACTAAATTGATGGTTTCAGTGAGGGATGTATGAGGAGTTTTTAAATATAACAGCAAATCATCTGCATACAGACTGATTTTATTATCTGTAGTAGATGTTGTAATCCTTTTAATGTTGGTATTTTGACGAATGGCTGCTACTAATGCTTCAATAAAGATGGTAAATAAGGAAGGGGAGAGTGGACATCCTTGCCTAGTTCCCCTGTGCAGTGTGAAGTATAGATCGACCGTTATGGGTTTTTCTATAACCGATACCGATGTCAGTGTCAGCCGATCGCCGATATATGCTGCCAACTTTTAGGGCCGATACCTTGACGTTTTCCCCTTAATTTACATGCTAAAATATCATACTACTAATAAAAGAGGATACACAAAATTTCTAAACGTAACATCAGTTATTGAACACTGTCTTGAATTAACTTCGAATTTTTAAGTTTGTGCACAGCACGGTATCAAAATAATATAATACAAAATAATATTTATCTAAAGTTAAGAAAAAAAAATCAACAAGCAATATATATAAATAAAATATAAATAAATAGTCAATCACTTATATAAAAGATTTAGACCATTTTTCCAAAGCAAATTGGAACATGTAAACTTATACATTTAAATAAAATTACAACTTTAGAAATAAAAATATGTATATGAAAAATAACAGTAGACAGAAAATCTAAAGTGCACTCTAACATTCTAAATACAAATTTCTGCATTATAAAACAAAGTCCTCATGAACTGTGAACAAAAGGTTTTCTGTACTCGACTTAACAAAAAAATATCTTAGTGCAAATAACAACTAGCAGCAAACTCCTCATTTTTAGTGAAGAGAATTTTTTAAACATTGCACAACAGTAAAAGGAATGTAATTTGAACTGAATTGCAGTCCCTTAATCTTTCTCACTACTCCCAGTTAAGGAATTGCAAGTTGTCATGCAGGAAGCACAGCTGCTCTGCATGCTCGCCTGTGAGGCGGCTCCTCTTGTTCTCATAGATGTTCCCAATCCCGTTGAACACTCTCTCACTGGGAACAGAGGAGGGTGGTGGACAAAGAAATTTTCTTGCCAGTGGTGCAAGAAGGTGGAGGCGGGACTTATTTTGGTTCCTCCATTCCAATGGCTTACCAGTCTGCCTATTAATCAATGGCTCACGGAGGTAGTGATCCAGCTGCTCTGCGATGTGGTGGTCATCAGTCTCCTGAGTAGGAGTTCCATGAGGCCCCAAGATGTTGGCATACATCTGATCAAGAAGGGAGTGGCCAGAGGGATGAGGTGATTCTTCAACTTCCACCCTTCTCTGTTTTGAATGTGGTCCTTGGTCTTCAGTGGCCGTTGTCATTTGCTCGGACACAATGGCATGCTCTTCATGTATCCACTCTTTTGCTTTGGTAAGTGTGTCCTTAAAAAAGACATGACCTTTGTATCGAGGGTGCAGTAGTGTCGCCAGCACCAAAAATTTAGTGTCCTCCATCATTGCAAACTTTTCTCCAGGCTTTGCAGCATGGTCTGTCTTTGGGTTTGAATCCCCCTTGTGTTGGGACCCTCCGTCTGAAGCACCTTTTTCACTACAGCAATGCTTGGGATGACACTGGAAATGGAGGCGTCTGACCTGCTGACCTCGAGGGTGACTTCCTCAACAGGCTCCAACGTGACAATCAAATTGGACACTATGTCCCATTGATCTGGAGCTAGAGTGGCAATTTTTCCATACTCTCCAGCATAGATGTTGAGTGCCCTTTTTTGTTCTAGCATTCTTTACATGATGTGGAGTGTGGAATTCCAACAAGTGAGTTCAGACTGGATAATGCTGTGCTTGGGGAGGCTAAGTTCTTGTTGAATTTGTTTTAGATTATGCTTTGCCAGCACAGAGTGGTTGAAATGTTTTGCAATGCTCTTTAATTTGGCATTAATGTCACCACTGCTTTAGCAGGTTGATAAACATGTTGCTTATGTACTCCCCTGTGTGGGAGCCAGACATGGCCTTGGTATTTAGGACCACTTGCTTCCATTCCCAGTTGTCATAGATGAAATGACAAGTTAGACTCATTAGTGCCTCAGTGTCCCCAGACCAACAGTCTGTTGTGAAAGACAAAAAAAGGGCCAGCATCCTCGGCTATAAGCGCTTTAATTTTTTTTCTCAACTTTTGCAACTACGCTATCTAGCATGTCCGTGCGATAGTGCTTCTCAGTTTTCAGCTTGTATCTGGGGTCCATTGCAGCCACCAGCCTCTGGAAACCAATACCTGACACGCATGTGAATGGCAGGTTGTCTGTGGCAATCATTTTGGTAACTAGGGTGTCAAGTTTTTTTGACCTGGGATATGAATTCTGCCATTTACGCTGGGCATCAAGCATTTCTGTTATAGCTGGCTGAGGTATGCCTACATTGGATGTAGAGGCAGCTGCTGCTTCTTTTTTGTTCTGTGCATCATTGTAAGCCTGGAGATGATGACACCTCAGGTGACTCCACAAATTTGAAGTGTTTTTATTTTTATTTTTTCAGCTCCCAAGCTCACTAGTCTATTGCAGATATTGCACCTTGCTTTCCCTGGAGTTGGCTCGGTGAAATGCTGCCACACTGGATTCGATTTCTTTTCAGCCATCACAGCAATTACTGAACAGAAGAAACAATCATGATTAGCCTTTTATTAGTGCCTTCATTCAGGCTATAATTCAAATATTGAAAACATTAAAATAATTAGATCATTTGGAAAAAAAAGTAAAAAGTGTAGGTTTAAGTGTTGTTTTTATTGTCAACAAGTTACAAACCAATCACCATAACCTAGTAAGCCCAATCACACAATAATAAACGTCGGAACACGTCACTTTGACTTAGACGCCGTTAGACTGATGTCCATTTATATTTGTATTAGCCTACACAATTGATGGGAACACACTCAGATCTGCATATTCTTGAGCTGGATTTTCATTAATGCTAATAAGTTGGATGGAACCCAACTATTGTGTGCATCAAACTATTCTCCCGAAAAGTCATAGGCTACCAGTGTTGTCAACACCTCAGTAAGGAAAATCGCTATTGGCTGTCCAAAAAGTCGCTAGAAGTCGCTAAATGATGTCATCGCCTAATTTGCATAATTGGTCATGCTTATGTAATTGTAACCAACGCTGTAGGAGAGAGATATAACATTGTGGAAAAGACATGAAGTGAGTAAAAAACACCCTATATACATTTTTTACAAGAACAAATTAAATGTCTTGTAGCAATTATTATTATTATTATTATTTTATTTTATTTTTTTTAAATGTCACAATTCCAACTCTCCTCCTTTATCCAGGCTTGGAACCGGCAAAAGTGACCTGAAATAGGCACTTTGGCGGAGTTACTTTTTCTTGTCTGTGTTTTTAAGTAGTTTTAAACGTTGTGATCCACAAAATTTAACAGTAAAATAACATTTTTAACCATAACGTTGTTAACAAACTACATTAACAATCTAAATGGCCCAAACAGAGACAATAGAAAAAACAGTGGCAATGTGGGAAAATTATGGGAACTAGTCTGGTCCTAATTCAGGCTAATCGTTTTTTTTTTTTGTTTTCAGACGTCCCTCCACACACATACACTGCGCTGGTTCACAGAAAGAGTGGGTCATCCTCATTTTGGTCAAGATTCTCTATAGCAGGTTCAGCAACTGTACTTGACTTAACGCAGGCTGCGTTACAGTCTGAGTTTACGGCGGGAGCAGCAGCTTCGCTCAAGCCCGATTCATATGCAGTTTGGACACGTAGAGGTGAACATTTGCTCTGACAGCAGCCGGAGGCGACTGTCGCTTGAGGACTATCCGCCGACTGTGAGCGCTTTGGCACGGGCGAGGTCCCCACGGCGGCACCCGCTGCCTGTTGAGAGTAAGAGCGATACGTGCTTTCACGCCAAACAGTCGTCATAAGTCTCCAATAACAACAGAAAAAGTCGCTAGATCTGTCGCTAGCCGCTGTTTAGAAAAGAAAAGTCACTAAGGTGGTCTGAAAACTCCCTAAATATAGCGACAAAGTCGCTAAGTTGGCAACACTGTAGGCTACACCAAGCTGCTCAGCTTCCTGGGTCTCCCTCTCTGCACACGGCTTTGTCTGTGAGCGGGGCGGAGTATTGTAACGTTAACCCTCAAATCCCGCTGCAGTGTTTGTGAGAGCTGCTGCCTTCCCCGCCTCACGCACAGAGTGAAATTCTTCAACCCCGACACAGGAGAAATGAAACGGAACTTATGACATGGGGCTAATATGTTTGCAAGCAAGGTGCTGATATGTTTTATTTTTTGAAGCTAACGGTAAATAACCAGCTACAGCATTATGCCAGTTCCAGACGGTTAAATGTTATTCTTTTTTCCTTTCACTAAACGAAGCAACACATCATAGTTTACTAGTAACATAATAGCAAATAAATGGCCAGAGGACATCGAAATGTAAGAATTTAAGCCTTACCTTTATCTTCTAGGACTGTCTTCTTGGACTGAATCTTCCAAAAGTTTATTAGGGGTCCTTAACATGCAGCCGCACCAATCCAATAACATGCGGCTGCCCGCGGATGTGCCTGACATCAAATCAGTGCGATCAAGCAAGGATCTCAGCTGATGAATTAAAAAATTGCAAATATCGGCCCAATGTATCGGCCAACTGATAAATCGGTCGACCTCTAGTGTGAAGCTATGTGATGTTTGCCCATTAGTGGTGACTGAGGGTGATGTGTACAGAATCCGGATCCATTGAATAAATGATTCTCCAAAGCCAAACCTCTCCGATGTGGAAAAGAGGAAGTCCCAGCTCACCTGTCAAATGCCTTTTCAGCATCCAGAGATAATAGAACTGTGTCTGTCTCTTGTGTTGATACATATTGCATTAAACTGAATAGCCTGTGTGTATTATTGGTTGAATGCCTACCTTTTATGATCAAGATGAATAATGGAGCACGTGAACTTTTCTAATCTGTATGATAAAGCTTTACTTATAATTTTTAAATCTGTGTTAATCAATTAAATGGGACGGCAACTGGAAGGTAAAGTTGGATCTTTATTAGGTTTTAAAAGAAGAGATATTGTAGTTGTATTCATGTTACTTGGAAGTCTTCCTTTTAATTTCAGCAACCAGTTTGTCGAAAACGGGTGACATG
Organism: Arrhamphus sclerolepis; assembly: GCA_037176975.1. Lineage (NCBI taxonomy): Eukaryota > Metazoa > Chordata > Actinopteri > Beloniformes > Hemiramphidae > Arrhamphus > Arrhamphus sclerolepis. The sequence goes on from JBAMYA010047927.1 coordinate 8,726, forward strand.
ATTCACCAAAAGTGTTTGTAGAACTCACCAGGGAAGCCATCAGGACCGGGTGCTTTATTGTTTTGCATGTGGTTAAGTGAATCAAATAACTCTTCTATTGTTCGTTGTGCATCAAGAAATTCCTTTTGATTTGTGGTAAACTGTGGGAGGGCAGTACTGTTAAAGAATGAATTAATACCTTCCTGATTGTTTTGGTTATCCGTTGAGTACAAGCTTTGCATAAAATTGTTGAAAGATTTCATTTATTTCTGTTGGATTGTGTGTTGGCCTCTCTCCTCTTATAGATAAACCTAGTATGATTACAAAGGACACTGCCACACTTATTGACAACATTTTTTCAACTGCCATCATCCAAACAACATGTGGATTACATATAAATGATATAAGTTATCACCTTTCCAGTCCTATCCACGAACCGCCACATATTTATATTCATATATAAAATTATTAGATATCTGTACATATTTATATTTTACATTTATAACTCATTACAATGTATATATTTTTATATCATATATTGTATTATATATTGTGTATATATTTATATATATTGTACATCTCCTCTGTCCTTCATTCCCACCGTCCTGATTCTCCTCATCTCCTTCTTACCCAGCTGGCCTTTGTCTAGAGAGTCCCCCTAAGAACCAGGTTCTGGTCCAAGTTTCTTCCCAAGAGGGAGTTTTTTCTTGCCAATGGTGGTGTTGCCATGTGCTCGGGGGTCATGATCTGGGTTTCTAAAGCACCTAGAGAGGACTTGTCATAACTAGGCGCTATATATTAATGAATTGAATTTAATTGAATCCTGCATAGTATAAAGTTAATGACATTTATGTTTCTGATAAGCTAAAATGTATTACATTTGCTGATGACACAAATATATACTCAACCAGGTGAAATGTTGAAGAACTTCTGCATACTGTTAAAAAAAAGCTTGGAGTGCTCAAAACCTGGTTTGATGTCAATAAATTATCTGTTAATATGAAGAAAACTAAATTTATGGTATTTGGAAACCAGTCAAGAAGTAATTCCTCACGGTTGAGGTGATCATAAACTTAACTAGAAGAAACATTTTGAATACATAAAAGGGAAAATTTCAAAATCAGTAGCAATCCTGTACAAAATCAAAGACATGTTAAACCACAAAAATATATATTTAATTGACTTTGTGGAACTATTGGGATCTATGTTTAAAACCACAACAAAAACAAGCCACGGGCATTATAAATAATACCAGATGTTATCATCATACTAATCCATTAATTCTCATGTTTTGAAGTTTAAAGATTTGGTGTGTTCTAGAACAATGCTAATCACGTTTAAAGTAGAAAATAAAATACTGCCAGACAGCGTGTGTAATTTTTACATAGTGGCTAAGAGTAAAATGAGAATTAATGGATTAGA
>JBAMYA010047928.1:0-10124 GCA_037176975.1 Arrhamphus sclerolepis
GTGTTTTCAAAAGAACTGCTGCTAGCTTGATCCAAGTGATTGACAGGTGATGCCATGCTGCATATGACAGGTTGGGTTGAACCATCCTGGTATGGGGGGGACTCCCTACTGAAAATTCTATAGAATTTATTTTATGAACTTATATTTTCCTGAAATATTTATTAAAAAATTATTTTTAAAGGATTTTTGCATGGATGATACTTTTTAAATATATGTACATTTTAAAATCTCACGTACCCCCCAGAGTGTCTTCATGTACCCCCCATCTGAGAACCACCGGTTTATCAGACTATCACAAGTCACTCAAACCTCATTGAGATAATTAATTCAATTTCCTTTTCACTCACTGGAACCTGTGTGCTGTGACTTTACGGTGCTAAAGTCACCATAAAGTCACAGCTTTGAACTCACATTTTTCATAATTTATAATTCAAATTCACAATTTTGATTGCTAATGACTGGAAGCAAATAAACAGCATGTAAATCTCAATAAGATTTAATTCAGGTCTAAGCTATGTGAAGGGGCTGTCAGCCATGATATACATTACCATCCGTTTTGTTTAAGGCTCTGCGGACGCCGTGCCAGAGCTGTGAAATCTCTTCATCGGTGGGAGTGGAAGCCAAACAGAGGCCTTTCACCAGCCCTCTCCTCCTGCTGCTCTCAGTGTCTGGATGACCTGAAACGGGTGTGTTCTTTGCGCCTCCCTCTGAGAAGGGCTGGCTGTACGAGTGTGGCTGTTGAGCAGCTGAGTAGACAGCAGTACTGTCTGTTTTGAATACACGACGTGTGCTTGGTGAAAAAAACCCCTCTGAGTTGTTCTTGTACAGGACCTGCTCCATGACCTGGCCTTGTTTACTGCTGATGCCAGCACGGCCCATGACATATGGAACTCTGGTGATACAAGGCGTCTTTTCTTCAGCTAATTCTGTCCGAGGAGGTGGGCGGGGCACCACCATCTTCCCTTGGGTTTTAGCAATCTGACGTGCTTCGGTGGCATATTGAGCTCGTATGACAGTGCCCCTTCTAGTTTGTGAGGAAACAGGACCCGCTCCAACTCTAGTAGAGCGCTCTTTCCGAGGGACTTTGGGGCCAGTGGACCTAGTGCTGCTCTGGGGAACCTTGACCTCATCTGCTTGTTCCTGGGGCAAGTTGACTTGAACCCCTACATCTGTCCATGCTTCTTTTGTAAAGTGATAACCAGCAGAGGCTGCAGGGGTCACGCTGGGTCCAGTCTTGGGAGACCCTGAGTCTGTAGTGAGACTTAGCTGGTGGTCCTCAGAGTTGATTTTTGGAGGAGGTAGACTGGAAGAATTGTCTTCCACCTGTTTCGTTAGGTTCTCTTTTCCCACATGGACCTCATCAAACCAGCGCAACTTCTTTTTGACGTTGTTGTTTATCTCTATGTTCTTTGTTTTCGCTCTTGTTAATTCAACACTATCTCTTATTGCTAAGGCTACATTTTTTGCAAAAATAAAATGCCCTGAGTCGTGCGCACGCGTGGCATCTCCAGATATATATTTTAGCTGCTTTTTTAGGATCCCTTTTATGAATCTGACTTCACACAGTGAATGAGATGTTGCCACTGAAAGGGGGGGCTTTTCCTCTTCCTCCTCAGTTGAGTCAAAAAGCTCCTGTGCGTCTGACTGAATATTGGACAGGCTTACGTGAGGCTGTGATGCTGCATTTATGGAATTATCAATTTTGCACTCTAAGTTTGAAACCTTATTGAGATTCTTTAAGGAATCACAGGCTTCTCTCTGTAATGACAGATGATGGCTTTCTTTTCCTTTTTGCTGAGGACTTCTGCCATTTGACAAATTATCAGTCTTGATATCCTTCATAGAATTATCGGGCTTTGGAGGAGACCCAAGCAGGATGTCTTTGCTGCTCCAGGTTGTCAAAGGTAAATGAATATCAGCAGCTGATAGATAATTTAACTGTCTGTCATTATTAAAACTCTGTTGTTTGAGATCCAAAAGATCCTCCTGATATGGATATGAGGACTCAACGTCTTTGGTGCCAAGAACAACTCTATTGATAAAATTCCTGTTGTCACCAGGATTGTTTTGTGATGATTTTACCTTAAAGTGTGCTGGTTCTCCAGTAGTAATTTCACTAAGAGTTAAAAAATCGCAGTCATGCAGAGTGGCCTTGATTTTCGTTTTAGATGTTTGATCAAATGATGTGAAACCCCAAGAAGCTTTAGAAACGTGCACATCATTTTTTGCCCACTTAGACTCCTCTTGTTTCTCCTGCTTAGGTTCATGCAGTTCACTGGGTTGGGCTGTATTCACATCAGGCGGCATCACTGAGAAAGAAGCAAGGTCCAGCGTCGGACACAACTCATTCTGTTTTCTGGAGTCTGAATGGGACTTTTCGTAGTGAAGGAAAAATGATGCGTAAGCTCCATGTGGATTTATTGTGCTTTGGACCGGGTCTTTATTGTCCAAGCTGTCCTTACTTGAAAGACTTTCAGACAGGTGCCTGCCCTGAAACATGGCAGAGCAAAAAGGTGCTGATGAAACAACAATATTTAAAATAAAATAAATCTCTTCCTGCATTTTTTGCGCACTTGCTGCTACTGTAACATTGTGAATTACTGTTGTGGGATTAATAACGGCAATATGAATTTGAACGTTTAATAACTTTTAGCGACAATTCAAACCTCAGGTGATATAACATGTTTGTCAGAGCACCCGCATGTTTGTTTTTTTTAACATTATAATGAAATAACATAAGTACCTGTGAGCTTTTGTACTTCTCTGTTCCGATCTGCTCCTGCAGCAGTTTAGTGTAGGACTCCACAGGAGAGATTTCTTGGAAGTTCGAGGATTTTGAAACAGTGAGAGCCTTAGGTGATGGAGTGCTGCTTCTAGAAGAAAAAGCAGTAAAGACCATTAAAAATATGTCAAAAACTAAAAAGTTTGGAAATAAATATCCTTTAAATCTCAGTGACATAATAATATTGTCATTTAATTGCACTAAGGGGGCTTTTTTGGCCTTTTATGCAAACAACATGAGAATAATATCATTAATTATGGGCACTTTTTACCTGCTAATATTACGGTTGCTGGATAAAAAGGAAGACTGCTCGGTGTACGAACCCAAAGTGGCTTGAATTTGACTCAGCGCATCTTCAATATTTGTGGCATTTCTTCTAAAAGCTTGCATCATAAAGGGAAATAAGACCATGTCAAGACTGGTGGCAGATTGTTTCACACCTCTAAGCGCTGTATGTAAGACACAGTACTAACATTGTCTGTATTTCTGAGACGGCGGCAGGTGAGCTCGTTGGAATCTCTCGGTTGCATGCTGTACTTGCTGTCTACGTCGCTGTAGGATGTTCTCTCTCAAGCGCTGCTCCTCCATGTCCCACTGCTTCTGTCTTTCGTGCAAAGCCCTGATACATTAATAAACAAAAACAAACGCTAAGCCAAGTTTTAACACATTAGATATAATCTTTCCATTTTTTAATTCATTTATTTATTGATACGGGAACCTGACTCTGTTCCTCGAGATACGTTTTCAACACACTCATTAATAAATAAAGCAGCTGTTCACAACTGCTGAGCTGAACAAGTTAATAATAACAGCAACAGGGCCGATAATATTAATGTCTTTATTCAAAGTCAACAGGTGTGTGTGTGGGGGTGTTTTCTGTATTGAACAATGTTGAGAAGACGAGTAAAAAGTAGCTCAAAGTTAACTTTTCTGTTCAATTAAAAATGCCCAGTCTCTCTTAATACTTATGTGATTTTATATGTTTCTTTTTTTTTAATTGATAAATGCATGTTATTGGACTTGACACTGCTAAGTTACAAAAAAGAAAAAAAAAATTAAAGAGGTGCAGTGTTGGACATTATAATTTCAATGTTGAAAATCTAAGATACAAAATACATTTGAAATTCCAAGTTTAAATTTTGTGCTCACTATGTTACCGTTTTCAATATATATATGTCAGTATTTATATAGCAGCATTAGTGTAAATTTTAAGATTTGCATTTTTTATTTTCTAGTCATATATTTCACAGGTTAGAGCTCTTTTATGAACCATACATTTGTCTAACAAATTAATGCTATTCGTTTTTTTCTTCTACCTTGTACAGGTATGCTCTTCAGCTACCTTACATAAAGGAAATGACAAGTAAATTAAAAACCTTTCAGATATTACACAATAAATGCACCACTGTCATTACATTAATGCACTTTTTTTTTTTTTTTTTTTTTTGCATCTGCTGGTAGCACAGGTCATTAGTATCTGTGTCTATAAGGGATGGAGTTTCAGGGATAAACTTTCCAGCTTTAATCATTATAGGAAGGTGACTGCTCTGCCAGAATAGACATATTTTGATTTATAGACCTCAAAATTCATTATCAGTCCAAGAGAAAACCAGCTATTATAGTATCAACATCTGTTTGGAGAGGAAATTGTCGAAGACGGCATATTCCCTGTAAAGTAGCTGTTAGGGAAGGTTTTGTGTTGCAGACTGTATGCAATGCAATTCAATTCAATAACATAAAACAAAACAAAACAAAATAAAATAAAATACCTTCTGCGTCGGTTGGTTTCCAGGGAAAACTTGCGAGCTTGGGCTTTGCATAGCTTCTGCTTTTCAGCCAGAAGTTGTCTCTCATTTTCGAGCTGCCCATCGGATCCAAACCTCGACTTCCTGGAAGCGACTTGTTAAGGAGAAAAGTGTAAATCAAACACCTGACCTGAATGTTGCTCACATTCTGTGTACGGTGGATTACACAGGTGTAACTCTGTCACATCAATACTTGTAGGATACGAGTAGTTAAAATCGCTGTGCCGAGTAACTTGCATCCTCCGAAGTTGATTCTTGATGATGACAAAACAGACATGCAGTTTCCAAAAAGCTGTCCTGGCAGCTGCCGTGTACTACATGGCTACCGTAAAAAAGCAAAAAGTGAAAGGTTAACTCGTTCATCCGTTTTCAGGACGAAGTGAAAGTTTAGAATTAAATGTTTGAATCCACATCGAAGCAGCTTGTTCAGAACTTCGTCTCAATGTTTCGTTAAAAGTAAGAGGGAGGTTAAATTTGACAGGGCACGTCTTTGCACAGCCCATACGTGTTAGCAACCGACGACGCGGTGCCATGGCAACCATATTCCACTTGTCTATGCTCGCCATGACCAGTAGAGGGCAACACACCACGCCTAAGCTGCCTTCAGGAACATCTGGGAGAGTCGTAAAAATATTGTTCTTCATATAAATTAGGTCAATTGAACACAGAATATAAGAAAAATAAATCAAATATGTAGCCTATTAGGGAGAAATACAGAGGATTTATAGACAAAGTTGACATAATTGGTTGACACAATTAGATAATGAAGTTAGAGTGAAAACAAGAAAAAGAGTCTTATTGATTACACCATATTATCCCAGGTTTATGAAAGTAATCAATCCATTCTTTTATTCTAAAAGTAATAAAAAACGATTACAGCATAGACAAGTTGACCGTTTCTTGTATGTATAAATATATATAACAGTTCTTAGTTGTTATTCTAGTCTACTTATTCATAGAGGAAGCCTTGCAAAGGTGTGCTTTTAGCCTCTTACTTTTTTACATTTTGACGGCAACGGGAATTAAGAGGATTTGAGAAAATCCGCTTTTGTCAGATCGTTGGCCTTCGGTCAAGGAAGTGTTGCATAATCTGCATTCACAGTATTAAACATATAGGCTGCACTGGCGTGATTTGATGCACAGCCATTTAGTCTCGCTTTTTCTTCTTTTTTGCTGGCTTGAATCCTCTTAAATAGACTGCTTTGATATTTCTTTTTGTCCCTTTTTGGTTTAGTAGCTTACTGGAACAGTTATTGAAAATCAAGGAAAGTAAACATAATCCCCATTGCAGGACACACCTTAAAATATGTCAGATGAACGCCCACTAAGTGCGCAAACCCAAGCTGGGACGCGTTATGAGAGTCAGGTGGACGGAGACAGGTGGTCCTGAGGCAAACATCACTTGGGGGATGCATCTGATCGTGTCTGGACATAGTTTGAGTTTCTAATGGTCTACTACTAAAATGTTTATGGAGTTATTGGCGGACGAATCTTCTCCGAGGTGAGTGTTACATTATTTTGGATTCCTTATTCCTTATGCTATAAAATGTAGGAAATACTGACAATGTTTTCATTACCAGAAAGCAAACCCATTATACAGTTTGATTTAAAGTGACGGTCTATATTATTTCTAGTTTTGGAAATACTGAATTTTCTTTGCTTTTTCAGTTATCACAGATGTTATCACTCTCTTTGACTCACATCCCGACTGCTTGTCATGATGCAGAGATGCAACAAAACTAGAACATCAAGAAATTCTTAGAAATCCAGGTTAATAACAGTCTTTCTTTCTTCTGAAAACTCCAAGGTACAATATCCCTGTTGAGATCATATCAATTAAAGTGAACCTAATTTTAGTAGGCTATATGATTTAGATTTCTTTTAAATTACTTTGGCTGAACAGCAGGGCACCGTTTGCAAATTAGTTCACCCCAGCTGATAGACTACATGCCACAGATGAATAATATGAGCAGTAGAATAAATTCTTGATTTCCTACATGCACTTTCAGTATGTAAAATCTTGTTAAACTAATTATGGCTGGATACAGGGGCGTTGTCATATTTTTTAATCATCATGCATCATCTGTGCAAAAGCAATTAGCTCATAAGATAACCATGTTATTTAAACTTAATTACTGAACAGAAAGAAGATGAACTCATTTGACAGTAACACAAGATTAGTGTAAAAAAAAAAAAATCTCTGTCAGTTTGATTCCTGTCTAATGAATGTGTTTAACTTAGCACTTCAAAAGTCTTAAAAGATAAAATAGTATGTTAATATCTCAGACAGCATTCCTCTGTGATATCCCAAAAAGGCAGAATAAATTTGGCTTGGATCAGACAGAGGCTGAAAGGGAAGACAGTACCATGTCATGAAAGGAAAGAGAGCAGATGATGAATCTGTGGGTGGTGTCACACATGTAGCTTTGTGCCAGATATTATTCAGCTAACGACCAAGGGTGCATTTGGCATTGTTTTCCACTCATGTCTTGGGCTCCTGCCGTCCAGCCTCCAAGGCCCTCTTTTTTCCCTCCTGTATAAATATTGAGATCATCTTATAAACGACTCAACTGATTATTATGTCTGCTGAGTGGGATAAATATTACAATAGTAATAATGTGTTTTTGCAGCCCTGTAAGAATGGCATTTTGACTTATCTTTGTATAGATGGACCAGTGAACCAAAAGCCACCATGCTGGGGCAGGGTGCAGCCAAATCCAGGAGGCAAGCTGTACGGGGAGCTGGTTACCTCTTCCAAGCTCAATCTTCCACTTCTCTTTCTGTGACTGAGGAGTACTTTTTAGAAGCTGCGGAGTATGGCAACGTCCCTGAAGTGAGGAGGATGCTGGAAGAGCTTCCTCATCTCAACGTCAACTGTGTAAACTACATGGGCCAGAATGCTCTACAGCTGGCAGTTGCCAGCGAGCATTTAGAAGTCACTAAGCTTTTACTTAAGCAGAAAGACCTTGCTCGGATAGGGGATGCTTTGCTTCTAGCCATCAGTAAAGGCTACATCCGTATAGTTGAGGCCATACTGAGCCACGAGGCCTTTGCAGATAGTCAGAGACTGACGAACAGCCCCGGCCAGGCAGAGACACATGACGACTTTTTTTCTTTTGATGAGAACGGCACGCGTTTTTCTCACGACATCACTCCCATCATACTGGCTTCACAGTGCAACGAGTATGAAATAGTGCATATACTTTTTCTGAAAGGGGCCCGCATAGAGCGGCCCCATGACTTCTTCTGTCAGTGCAGGACCTGCAGTGAGCAGCAGAGGCGTGACTCTTTTAGCCATTCACAGTCCCGCATCAACGCATATAAAGGTCTAGCCAGTCCAGCATACCTCTGTCTTTCCAACGAAGACCCCGTGATGGCAGCTTTGGAACTGAGCAATGAGCTTGCGGTGATGGCCAACACTGAGAAAGAGTTCAAGGTACAATATTTCCTTAAAAATGTGCACATTTTTTTTCCTTTTGTTTTTACAAAACCATTTCTCCAAAAGTAAATAAAGAAAATAAGCATTCACATGGGACAGTTTTTCTTTTTTTCCTCCCCAAAGAGTCATGAAAGTATAGTAAGAATGTCCTGTAATGTGCTTGCTGCCTCTTCTGTTACAGAACGATTACAAGAAACTATCTCTGCAGTGTAAAGACTTTGTGGTGGGACTCCTGGATTTGTGTCGAAATACAGAGGAAGTAGAGGCCATCCTGAACGGGGACAGCGAATCATGTGCCAACTCTGAATTCTTTGGCAGACAAAACCTCATCAGATTAAAACTGGCAATAAAATATGAAGTCAAAAAGGTGAGCACGTGACCTCAGTTGCATTGCTTGCTTTCATCTTTAAAACTTATTGTTGTGCATGTAATAAGAAAGTCTTTTCAGTCGTCCTCAATCTATTTCTCTTTCTCACAAACAAACACACATACCAATCTCTCAGTTTGTGGCACACCCAAACTGCCAGCAGCAACTACGCTCCATCTGGTACGAGAACCTGTCTGGACTACGACAGCAAACAATAGCAGTGAAAATTCTTCTTGTCCTTGGCGTAGCTGTTGGGCTGCCTGTCCTGTCCTTTATTTACTGGATAGCACCATCAAGTAAGGTCAGTGATGAAATTACTGTTCATTGTTTTGACTAAAAGAACGTTATTTATAGTTAAACGTAACACAAAATATAGAAAAATGTTGCAAGAACGTTGTTGGTGTATCAGTTTTTACTTCGGACATTTTGCTTTTGATTTGAGGTTTGGTTTAATCGCCAAACTCCAGAGTCTCAAGTCTGCACAGAAGGCATGTGAACAAATGCGGCTGGAGCCATCTTGCATCTCAAAAATAATGTTTCTTTCTCTTTCTCCACCAACCTTTCACTTCAGTTAGGGAAACTTATGTGTGGACCCTTCCTGAAGTTTGTGGCCCATGCAGCTTCCTTCATGATATTTCTGTGTCTACTGGTCCTGAACGCAGCAGACCGCTTTGCAGGAACGTCCCTTCTGCCTAACATGACCACCCACGATTACCCCTCACAGCTTTTTCGGATGAAGACCACCCCCTTCTCCTGGATGGAGATTCTCATCATTTCCTGGGTCATAGGTCATGAGTATAAGCAGACGTTCCTCTCACACCTATTTTCCAGATTCTTTTAAATAACAGTTACATATAAAATCCATCCATCCTGGTTGAACCACCTCTCAGTGTTGAGGTCCACCGACTCTACTCCATGTGCCTCTTGGATGGCTGAACTTCTCACCTTATTTCTAAGACAGAGTCCAGCCATCCTGTGGAGGAAAGTCATTTCAGAGCTTGGAACCTCATTCTTTCAGTCACTGCTGCAATTCATAACCATTCGGCTAGACACAAAGACTGATAAACAACATACCAGATCATGCCCCAATAATTTTGCATATATTTACTCTGTGTTACTAAATTCCTCCCTCTCATCTAAATTACATCACACAACCCTGCATGCTGAATGAAGGATATGAGAAATTATGAGCAGAATAAATGAATAGACTTTCACCACCAATTTAACTCCCTTGTAGTGTATCGGTACATCAGTCGTTCTTTCTCTTAGCAAGAAACAGTGGAATTGTTAATCATATAATGTATTTTTTTCCACCCCAACAGGAAAGATCTGGGAGGAATGTAAAGATATTTGGTCACAGGATATCAGAGAATACATCTCAGAGCCCTGGAATCTTCTTGACTTTAGTATTTTGGCCATTTTTATGACCTCTTTCATCGCCAGGTTAATGGCTTTCTGGCATGCACACAGTGCCCAGTGTTACATTGATGAGCACTACGACGGCCTCTTCAACGTGACCTTGCCCTTTGAGATACAGTATTTCCAGCTGGGTAAGTGTGAGCCAAAGATTTACCATGTTTAATGACTCTGATTATTGTTGTGGAGTGTGAGTACGTGGGTATGGGTGTTTTTGTGGGGGCGTGGGTATGCCAACCCAAGGATGTGTGTGGGTGTAATGCACAACAAGAATCAGAGGCATTGGAGAGGAAGAGAGTAGTGAGGGGGAAGAAG
>JBAMYA010047929.1:0-10124 GCA_037176975.1 Arrhamphus sclerolepis
TACAATAAACTTTTCACGTTATAACGTGATATGGCTGTATTTTTATTTTGCTAGGATGGCAGCTCCAAGCTTCCGTAATTTCCTGCTTGTTTTTCTTCTACTTCTAAATTTGGTGCTTAGCAATATCTAATCTGATAAACTTATACATACAGAAGATCCCTGATAAATGAATATGAGCTGGTTCATTGTAAATAGCCTAAGTATCAGCTGGCATCAAGCAAGTGTATGTAAGCTTCTTTCTTTCTTTCTTTCTTTCTTTCTTTCTTTCTCTCTTTCTTTCTTTCTTTCTTTCTTTCTTTTTTCCTTTCTTTCTTTCTTTCTTTCTTTCTTTATTTATTTCTTAAATTTCATTTTTTTTAAACTGGAAGCGAAGAGTTATCTCTGATTACCTCTCATTTGTTATCTCTGAGCTGGGAATGAGCAGTATGTAATTATCATGATTTACCACTAGATGTCGCTCGTTGCCAGCTCGTTCCCCCGCCCCTCCTCTTTTTTTCCTCAGAGTAATCAAAGTTTCATAACCTTTGTAACACTATATTGTTATCCGAGGATACTTGTGGTCCTTTACTATTTGTTCATTCCTATTTTTTGTCTTTTCTACAAGAAATATTACCAATGCCATTAAATAGCCAGACAGATGTCTGCTAAATGCACACTGACTCTGTTTAACAATTCAACAAATCAAACACTGAGCAATGACAAATACCGTGTAGCAGTTGTTAGTCCAAATATGCCAAGTCACTTCTTTGTAAATGTCATGTTAGTTTAAAAATTTGGACGGCTCCCTGCAGCCTCTGGGAGCTACAAAAGAAGCAGAGTGCGAAATGAGATTGTACCCTGAGGCTCTGAACGCACACCACTGCTCTCAGCTCTGAAAATGCTGTTAAATGGCACATACAATGTAATTAGTCTCAAAAGCTAGGATATAAGTAGCATTTGTTTTGTTCCTCTTCCATTGTTATCCTCCTGGATGTCCCTTACAATCAACATTAGAGGAATACATTAATAAGTTAAGCAGTATGAAGGTCAATTATGACCAGTATTGGCTTTCTATGTAAGGTAAGCCCAAAGAAACCAGAATATATTTTGTTAATCTAGGTCACAGAAGACATCAGAAACAACCAATTAAACCAATTCTTAAACACTGTGCAAGTCAAAACAATAAATAAAAATGTAGGTGAAAGTATGAAAAGTCTTCTACAGCTGCTGCTGGAGTCTCACAGTGGATTTGCACTTTTCCCTCCCCCTCATAAGTATTCATCTTAGAAAAGTTAACAACAAACTTGATGGCAGGAAGTGTCTCATTAAAAGGCTGTAAAAATAAGAAAAGTGACTTAATAACACCCTAGTCTCCCATCATATCCTTTTTTCCTCTTTTCTTTTTTTTTTTCTGTGCTTGAGTGACTGCATTGATTGGTCGACTAACCATAAAGCCTGTCAAACTGTCAGCAAATATGGTGAAATTGATATTATCAGCTCCAGCTGGGGAAAGAAAGAGAATCTTAAAATAAAAGCGTAGAACAGTATGTTACTATATAATTCAGGAACATTATTTCAGCAAAAAAGTTGCAGTTATTTTGTGTCCATCTGTCCGTCCGTCCGTTCATCCATCCATCCATCCATCCTTCCATCACATATTCATGCTGCTTCATGCTGTAGAGAGTTTACTTATTTAACAAAAACTAAACCAAAAGCATAAGCACTGTGTGAAAAGACTGAGCAGAAACAGGTCTACAGCATATGTCCTGTACTTTTCCTAATCTGAGGTTGTACTCACTTAATTTTAGGACCTGGTAAGGAGCAGATGGTTGACTTTAATATCCTAATACATAAACCTTAGAATTGAAAGAACCTGTACTTTCTTTTTCACATGACTGAAATGTCTCATTTGTTATCTCTTTTGTGCATTTGCTATCAAGGACAGCTCCTCATCTGTCGTGACAGACCTAAGTGCAATAAGGCATTCAAACGACAGCCTGCTTATGTTGTGCAAGCAAGGCCACATCCTTTTCACACATTTTCCCAGCAGTGCTTCACAGAATTGGTGTGTAGACAATGGAGGTTGTCTGACAGCTTGCTTTTCGCCCTTGACGATGGAACAAGATTTTGCCGTTCACAATGCTGCAAAACTAATCAGCAATGCCTGTCATTATTACAAGCTATTTATTTCAAATTCTTGCTGTACTGACGTCAGTCCTGCTGTGTTCTTAAAATAGTGGAAGGATGGAATAAAACTGAAAAAAAGATGGAGATAAAGAAACACCTCGTTTTATTCATCAGTTTTATCTGACATGTCTGTGCGCAAAAATGACTGTATTCAGCTGGAGCTTGTTACTTTACCAAGAAAGATCATAAATCTCGCTTCTATCTGTTAGGCACAGCGGAACCTGGGGCTAAACAGCTAATTGCTATCTACATCACTGTTTTTTAAAAACGTCTTTCCACATTGTGCTCCAGTTGTGCAAAAGTGAAAGTTCAACAGAACAACTGCATCAGGGATGAGGCGGATGGCGAACTCAATTCAGCAGAAAAACATTTATCCAAGGGCTTTTGTAGCAGCAAAGTATCTCATTACATGAGCGCTCCCTTTTCAGCTTCTTTGCTCTGTTGGTACAAACCACAGTTAAACTACAGTCACTGAGCTTGAACTATCACATCTGGATACAAAAACTGAGATTTTTCTCAGAAACAGTTTTCAGGCATTTAGCTCAGTCTAAAACAAAGCTTGAAACAGATGGTGTGCTGGTGCAGAACACTAGAATTACTTGAGAAATAGTTAACTTTTAAATTTAAAGTAGATTTATGATCATCAGAATAATTTCACTGTGATTTAAGACTGCAGTTTCAAAGAGCAGCAGAGAGACCAATTGTCCACTTTGTCAATCCTCTGTGACAGCGGCACGTGTCTGAGCTCATTCTTATTCTGAGGTGATGAGAGCTGATCTTTTTTTTTTAATCCTCATCAGGAGAAACTGCTGCTTTCCAAAACAGCTGACTCATCTGCTCAGATAGTCTTCAATATTATATTGAGCCTCCACGTATAGCTCTAATGTGAAGCCTGCTACAGAAAGCGAAGAAGAAAGAAAGAGAAACAGGAATATTTTTGTAACACACCACAACAGTTAAAATTTTCCCTCAAATCAAGAAAAAAAAACAAAAAAACATTGATATTCTGGACTTTTACTAACTAATCTTTCTCACCCTGAGACCAACACTTGGGTCTATTATCACCCTGTAAACTGGCTAAATAAACCTCTAAATTACCTCAAGTGTTTGAGGAGCAAATGGGTTCACTGGAATTTTGAAATTATCTCACTGCTCAGGATCACAGAAGCTCTCACTACCTCAAATGCACGACTGAAGAATCCCAGGCACCCGCGGGCATCACAGCAGTGAGAGTTTGATCCAGATGATACTGTGGTCAGCAGTGTGTAAAAATTTAATAACAGACTGGATGTCAAATGCCACATCTCAAAGGTTTGGTTATGTTGAGGGGAAGTTGAGGTCCTTAGTCATGTATGCTGCTCTTCATGCTTCACTGACACCACAGCAAATAAACAAAACAGCAGCCATGATCCTTTCATCAGCAATAACTAGCTCTGCTACCCTTCAGAGAACTGGTTGTTTTGAATGTTTTTGTTCAAGATCACTGAATGCTTAGACATTTTAATGCAAGTTATTCCCAGGCTCGAGCAACAACTGGAATTTTGTGTGCAGCTTGTCTGCGCATGCAATCAGCAAATGTCAAAGAAAAACGGCGCTCATTAGTGATAAATAATGTCAATTAAGGTGTCAGCAAACAAGCCACATGGCCATAAATGTGTCAGCTGCAATGTGTCACCTTCTCCTGACCTGTTTACAAAATGTTCTTGAGTGAATCAATTTGAAAAAATGCCAGCGATAATAAACTGCTTCCTTAGCAGAGACACGTGGAGAAGAGTTCCCTGATACGATCCTCTACCACTGCCTGCGGCCAGCAGCAGAGATTTAGTTCCAATTCAAAGTTGCACACAGATATCGTGTAGAAAATCTACCCTATGGCTGGTGGCAGCAGGCATTAACATGAACATTGATCCCATAATCATTGTTTTTATGTCTGAGCTCCTTGTGGAATCCAGACGTTTTTTGATCAGACCAAACATCTCAAAGCTGCAGAAGCTTGTAATGCAGCGCTGAGACATCTCGCCTACGAATCTCGTCTAAAGGAGACAAGAGCTGTCATCTTTAGCAACAAAGCTCTGCGCACAGGGACATTGGCTCAGTGTGTTTGAAGGCTTTTCACATACACACACAAGTGCTAATTGCTGTCTCTGTCATCCTGATGGCCTCTCTAAATAGTATTGGTTTGTATCTAGGTTAATTACACCTTCCTAATCCCTCTAAATCTACAGCATAGTCAAAATCTTAAGGCAGCACAAGATTTGCAGTATCAAGGACTCGGCAACTCATTCTCTATGGCTTATGCATAAACATGATACACTTTTTGAAGTACTCAACTCTTAATTTGCATTATTTGCTGTTTAAGCAAATAAGTTTGTGTTTCAGCACCCAACATATTTAGTTAGGCAGTTTCATCTTGCTTCATTTGCTATGCCGTCTAATTCATTGTTCAGTTACATCTCATTAAAGACAGATTAGGTTAGGAGGTAAAGCTTGTTTAAAATGATGCATGTGTGTTTTTTTCTGTGGCCTATTAAACATGGATGCATAACTCAAGCTCGAGTGCTTACATTTTTGTATAACCTTCCTCACTGATTTATTCTCTAGGAGGCTGTGGAAATAAAAGTAATAACCTTTGACCCTTTAAGCAGTATACCACATGACTATAATCCATAAATCCCATGAGAGTGTATGAGGGATGAGGGAGAGATGGGATGTTTTCTAAAATAGAATTTATCTCATAAAATAAATGAGAAATAAAGAGAAGAGCAACCAAGCTACCTATTAGCTAGCTTAGCTTAACCCGAGCACTGGAAACATCTGCAGTAAAGCAATTTACCCACTTTTAAAATTAACACAGTATATTTTCTTTATGTAATTAGTTCAACAAATCAAGTGTTAAAATGAGACTTGCTCTTTTTCACAAGGTGTTTTTGAGACTATTGATTGGCTCTGAGTAGTTTTTAGGATTCGTGAAAGATGGTGCTCTGAGCTAGAAATAGTACTTATTGCTCTATCTGCAGTACAGAAAAAGTCTTTGTAAACTTTCTTTCTTCCTTTTTTTTTTGAATGGTCCTTACAAGATGAAACGTATCCTTTGAAAGTAAGCTTCAAGGTTCTGGAAGGTGGATGGTGTTATTGTAAGACTCAGAGATTTCACTCTGTCTTTTGTGCTAACGGACTGCTAACCGCCTGCTAGTTTTAGCTCCATTTTTACTGTCTTTACTGTTAACTAGTCTTAACATAATCATACCATTTTTCATTTAACCAAAGACCTAAAATGCCAAACTATTCTTTTAGTCACACATATATGTATTTCACTCTGCTTTCAGATATGTTAGAGTGATTATTTTTCTTCACTGACTTCTTCTGTTCATAAACCAAATATGCATAGTTACATACAGATGAATTACTTCGATACTTGGAAAATGCTGTTTGTAGGGAAACATGCTTTTGTTGTCGTAGCCTTGGGACAGATTGATTGTATAGACCTACTCCGTTCAATTATGTAAAATTTATTGCTGCTGATGAGGACAACCTTGAAACTCTTGTGGGGCATTGGCACAGTGAGTCAGCTTAAGCTCTCACTGCAATTCGTCATGTCCACTGAAACTCAGGTGAACAATGGGCTCCCTGGCACAAACCAAGCCTGTGCCAAGTACCTTCTAGCCCTTAAATATAATCGTGCAGTGCATCAATATCATTTTAATGACCTGCTCGCTGAATATATAACAACTTGATTCTTGATTCTTTAATGGTGTCACCTACGACACTGGATGCATTTTTCATATAGAGCTGCACTGTGAAAGGAGAAACTGACATATGATCAAATTTACAATTCTTCTCCATGGGTTCAGTTCCCCACCTCTTGAACTTTCTGTTTGTTTGTTTGTTTTTTTTTGTTTTTTTTAAAATTGTGTATCATGCTTGTTTTTTCTGGAAATTCATGGCTGTGCATGCATTGAACATGCTCCAAGTTTAGTTTGAAGTGAAAGAAAAGTTTGGGTACTGCAAAAGAACAGAGTGATTACAAATAATCCAGTCCATGCAGTCATTAAGAATGTAGGTTTAAACAGTACGTATAGGAATAAACTTACTGCTAATAGTCCCCTTTTTCTTTGTTAAACACACATTAGGGTGGTGTGCTTCACCAATATCCTCTTAGCGATGTGCAGGAAGTACATGGGTAACATGATGGGCCTTGGCAGCAAGGCTGACTCTCTTAGACACGGATACTTATTTTTCATGCGAACAGTTACACCGCTGATCCTATTTGCTTCCCTCAGTGCCAGAAGCCCATACCTGTAGTTTTTACTGAAACATGTTCAACCATGCCCCCTTCTGTCTCATCAGGACGTAGCCTGCTGTATGTCTTTTGTTTAGAGTGATAAAACTTGAATTTGCAGCAGAAACTGGGAGGGGGTGGGGGGTGGGTGGGTGATGGAGGGGCTTTTGTCGAGTGGTGACAAGATGTTCACATTCAAAAATGGTAAGCAAACATGGAGCCTATATTTAGAACAGGCAGTAATTTAGGTACAAGAGAAAAATATTTCATTTATTTAATTCTTTTTTTATCCTCAAATCCCTGTCCTGATGAAAGCCACATGATCTACTAAAGCCGAGAGAGAGCAGGACTTAATCGCACAAACAAGTACATGTGTGCATGTACGTGCACTGTCAGCTTGATGCAGTAGAGGATGGGTTCATCTCTTTGGTAGGGGAATGTTGGTTGGTGGCAATTCTGTTAGCAGTGTTGGAATGATCTAGATAATACACTTATCCACAACCCCTCTGGGGAAAGGCAAGGCATGGACATCTGATTAGATTCCATAAAGATAAAAGGATCATGAACAGTCACATGTCAAGTTTATTACTGGATGATTTGGAAATTTATCCCATGAATCAAGCTCAGAAAGAAAAGCAAAGGCTAACTATGTTTAATCTCCAGTCTCAAAGTGGTGATTGGTTTACTGGACTTACATTTCTATCTTTATAGCCTAACTGTTGGAAGTGAGATGACTTTTACTTTCACACATTTCTGACCTGGATCAGGTTATTTTTTTTAAATTTTCTTTCATAATATAAGTCAAAAACAGAATCCCTTTACTACTCATATTTTTCATCTGTGATATTTGGAACAACAAGTCATATAGAAATTAAAATATACCTGCTTTTGTGCAAATGTGTTAAAACTATTGGCTGCTGATGTTTTTTTTTCTTTCATATCTTTGAACATTTAGTCTCTTTTCCCTCCCACCCCAGATCTAAGATTATTCCCCAAACCCTAAACTGGATGTCTGGGGAGCAAGATGTTTTTTTTTCCCTTCCTGAGATTGAGACAATTAGTGCTTGTTTTATGAAGCTACAGCAGACAGTTTGAATACAAATGCTCACCTCAGACACCAAATACCTGAAGCACGTGTTTAAACTTCTGTGGCTTTATTTGAATGTGAAGTAGCAGTAATGGGAAATTTTCAGCAATTTTACCATGTGATGGAAATTAGTAGTCCATTGTCATCAGCAAAACATCTCAGAAAAGTTGGAACGGGGCAGCAAAAGACTGAAAAAAGTCATTACTGTAAATCAAAAACAAATGGAGCAGCATTGGACAACTAATTAGGTTCATTGGCAGCAGGTCAGTAACATCACTGGGCATGAAAGGAGCATTTCAGAGAGGCAGAGCCTCCTGGGTATATAAACTGAGTATAAATATGGTCTCCGAGAGCATAAGGAGGAGTGTCTGTGGGCAGGGGGCAATTGCTCCCATGCAGATGATGTCTTTTTCAGGGAAGGCCTTGCATATTTCAGCAAGACGGTGCTAAACTATGTCCTGCAAAACAGCATGGCTTCACAGGAGAAGAGTCCAGGTGCTGAACTGACCTGCCTGCAGTCCAGAACTTTCATAATAGTAAAATAATCTGGTGCATCATAAAACAAAAACCCAGGATTGCTGATCAGCTAATCCTGCATCAGACAAAAACAGGACAACATCCTTTCCTTAAAACTCCACCAACTGGTCAACCCACTTCCCAGATGTTAACAGAAAAGAAGAAGGATGCTACATAATGATGAACATCACCTTTTTTGAGCCATGTTGCTGTGATCAAAGTTAAAATTAGAAAATACTTTCCATGAAATGGTAAAATGTCTCAGTTTCAACACTGATATGTTCGTTATGTTCTATTGAGAATAAATTATGGGTTTATGAGATTTAAAAATCTGTTGTTTCTTACATTTTACACAGCATCCCTTTCTAGAAGTTTGGTTTGCATCTTCCTGCATCTTCAACCTTGCTATTATTTTAGGTGCATCATTGTGCCCAGTGTCTGTTATTGTGCCTCCTTGCTGTCATACAGACCAGCCACTGGTCTTCTAGATATAAGCCGCTGGTACATGCCATGCAAGGGCTTCTCCTTCAGGTCAGTTCCTCCCTTCTAACTTCCTTCTGCTTTTCTAGTTTCTTCACTTCTCCGTTCATCTCTGGGACCCATTTTCATCTTCAATAGAGGACATGATAGAATAAAACATTTCTTGCATTTATTTTTGTCACAGTTTGTAGCAAAAATCCCAGATATTGTCTTGAATAATGGTCTCTCTGTAAAATAAACATAAAACAAAGCACAAGAACAGGCAATAATTTAGAATAGCCTGAACTCAGGTTAAACACTTTATAATCTGGCTGTGAATCTAGCTCACAGTGAGGTTTGTAATCTGAGCGTGAGGAAATTACTTTATACATTGCTTGAAAAATAGCACAGAATAAAAATGAATTAGTATCCCCATCTAGCATCGGCGGAGTCTTTGATCTTCAGAGGAGGTATTGCAAAACTGTCATATAGAGCAACTGCTTTCTCTCCTGCGCTGATTAATTTGTACATCCCCTCCCTTGTGTCATTTCTGTCTATCCTTTTTTGCTCCTTTTCCCAAAGGACAATATTTAAGTCTATTTCCTCTTCCTACGGAGCATAAATTTGTAAATCTGTTTGAAAAAGGCAACAATGGAGATCTTTAATCTGTGGCTTGTGCTGCCTCTTAGAATTAAATAATACACATTTATAATAATAACTTTAGAATAATAACTTTACTGATTTTATTAGTGCTTAAGAATGGACCTAAATAAAAAAAGAAGGAAATGTTAAACTAGTGAGGTAATTATTAAATTTGGGTATTGTATTGGACCACCTACAGACAGATCTTTCTGCCAAGCAGAATGCGTAGTTATATTTTAATCTGGGTTGTTTGTTTGAAGGAACTGCCTCTTCGCTCTGTTACTTGTTAAATATGAATGAGAAATGAGCAGCTTGCTTGTAAAACTCCATGGATATTTATTTGAGATATACCACCTTACCTATTCACACACTATGGTTTACCTATAAAGCGCCTGTGTTTAACACATTTCTATACCTCACCCTCTTCTTCACCTTCTTCTACTTTCAGCTATAGTGTTAAATAGAAGAGAAGGACTGGACTGATAGGACGATGAGGTTCCATGGACATATTGTCACAGCCAGGAACTGTCCTCTTTGTCGAGACGTTATTCACCAGAAGTTATCTGGTGGAAGCGTGACAGCAAAGTCCATGTACGACTGTGGGGTGTTGTCTGTATAACTGACCCTTTATCAAGTCCCGCCCCTCTGTTTCTGTTGCTAGGTCAAACAAAATTATCATCTCTTCCATCCACTTCCATTGTAAAAACAGGTTTTTACATTGCTTTATTGCTAATTAATGTACCAAAGAAAACCAACAGCAACTGGATATTAGTAAAAAGGAACACTTCGGGTGTTGTGTAGTGAGCTTGAAAAATGGGTTTTCTGCAAAAACTGGGATGTTTTCATTAGTTTAGTTAACAGCATGGCAGAGTAAGCAGCTGATGCTGGCAGCCTCCCACCAACAGACTTATAATAAAAAAGACTATATGTGACAATTTTTCCAGCCTGGACTCTCAAATATCTTAACGGGTGTCA
>JBAMYA010047930.1:0-10123 GCA_037176975.1 Arrhamphus sclerolepis
AAAAAAAGATGAGCGAGCTCTTGTTTAGGCTAAAACAGCCGATTTACTGGTTAAAGAGTCAAGGGTTTTGTGCCCAAGGTTTGGTTTTGTGTTTTTTTTTTTTTTTTTTTTTTTTTTGATCTTATGCTTAATTGATGCAACAGCCGAGAGACAGCAGCACTAATTCTTCAGTCATTAAATAATTTACTTAATGTAGGTACATGAGCCTTATGGAAACAATTTCTCAATAAAACAGTTGGAACATATAAAATCATGCGCAAGATGATGCAACACACAGGTTATGATGATCATAGCTTTGGCAGAATCAGAAGGAAACAGGTTTTTAAGGACCAGTATGATTTGTTGGTCCATGACAATGTCAGCTGTTTTAGATCTACAGATCTAGACTCTATAACCTCTATAAACTCTTGGACAACATTGTTTCCTGACTGATATACTACACACTTATTGATATAAAGGCACCATCTGAACATGAATTTGAGCTTGTTAACAGGAAGAATTTGAATTCCATAAACTGACTAATGTTGAGGGAAGATGTCCTGGATCAACCATGACTCATATAATCCACAAACAGTGTGGTGATGAGGCTCCAAGCTCATAGGGTGCAGGATGGAGGGCTTCAAGTGGGTGATGCATTTCAATTAACAAGATTGTAGAATCCAGCTTTAAGAGTTCTTTAGGTGTAGAACCGTTCAATAGTCCGTCAAGTGACAGCAATTCTCCACAAACTGATACAGAGTGCAGCTACAATTATGTCATTGCTGTACTCAGGTGGCTATGGAGTAATTGTGTAGTTTAAAAGTCGGGGCGCTGCCTAGACAAGACAGTTGGAGTGCTGAAATATCGCCCTGACGATGTATTCTGGACTGTGCTGCATGTAGCGTCATACACAATGCAGCGCAAATGGTGTGAGATAATCAACCTCAAAGTTACCACTCATTCTGGATGAATCTGTCAGCCCGCGGCAGCTCTCCACCTCCATCTTTACGACTCACTTTTTTTCTGAGCCCACCCCATGAAGGATTACGCCACACACCACCACTCTAATTTATTTTGTGTAAAATGATAAAGTACCAAATAAAACATTTTTTCTTGACCTTAACTTCAAATGTGATAAATTTTCCATTTTTTCACTTTCCTTTTGTTTGTTTTTTTCTATTTTCTTTGTTTGGATCAGCAGGCTACGATGCCTGTGTATCATATTTAAATTGGTCTACTGGAGAGAAGAGACAGGGAAGAGTGTTGTGTTCCAGCATGTGTGGTCAGTTTGAACAAATAAAGTTCTGGAAGGTTTACCTCCAAGAGTACTGGGGAATGAAAGCTCAAACTTTCTGTGGGCTATTTCTGAATGCAGACTGAATCTGGTGATCACTAACCAACCAGACTATGATGTGGTCAACAACTCTAGAAGAAAGCAGCAGAGATAGATGTAGAAATCCCAACAAACAACAACATTCAGAAGGACGAACCTGAGTGCCACAATGCCGGATAGGACACATTTAAAAAAAAAAAAGAAGAAAAGAACCAAACACAGACACGCAAACAAAAATATAAATAGACAATCATGGACATAGATCGGTCTTCCCCTTTTTCTTTTTCCGGTTGTTGTGAGCAGCTGTTCATTAAATTCTTATTTAAATGTGCATCTCAAATCTAAGTAGAACCCAGAGGGACTGATAATTCTTTGATAACAGTGTAAAGGCTACAGAATCAGATAAAGCCACTTTCATAATATGTACTGGAATAGAATGAGTGAGAAAAAAGAT
This sequence comes from Arrhamphus sclerolepis, assembly GCA_037176975.1. NCBI lineage: Eukaryota > Metazoa > Chordata > Actinopteri > Beloniformes > Hemiramphidae > Arrhamphus > Arrhamphus sclerolepis. The sequence goes on from JBAMYA010047930.1 coordinate 1,767, forward strand.
GCTTTTAGACTAACAAAATTGCACAGATTTTTTTTAACATGGGCAGTAAAAATACCACCACTCTCTGTTGTCATTGAACGCCCCTTTTAGAAACTTTTATTTTTGTTGAAATGTAGAGATCTCCTGTCTGAAACCATAACTTGTATTGTTTAAGCATGAGCTCTTTTTTTTTTTTTTGAGAAGTTATTGTTATTGTGAAAGTATTGTCGACAATCAGATGAAAACTATAATTCGGAGTTCAACAGAGTAGTAGCGTTTGAATGCCCTCTAGTGGCCACTATAGACTACTGCAGTCGCATCAATAATCATTGTTGACTCATCACTTCAGGTAGACTGCAGTATCTTATAATGATTGCTAGAGGGAGCCGCTTCCGAAACCTCTAAACGCAGCAGGGCTTCATACGTCATCGATGACGTTAGTTACCTAAAACAAAACATTCCGCGGTGTTGCCAGATTGGTTTCTTTTGAAAACTTTGGGCTGGAAAATGTAGCACTGGGCGGGAACAAAGTACTGTTCATTCACTCCTTATTTTAGGCTAACTTGATTGCACTCTTTGGTGGGAGCCTGGTTGTGTTATCTTTTTGCTATTTCATGTGCTTATGACTTGCTCTGTGTTAATAATTAATAGTTTTACAGTTTTAACGTGAGTTTCTAAAGAAGCTGTAATTTGGGTCTTTTGTGTCCTGCAGGTTTTACGTTGTTTGGACCCAGTGTGATCTGGCAACCCTGTTCTCAACACGTGCCTCACTGAACGAAGCGTCAGAACTATCCGAGCCTGAACAGATGGACCAGAACCTGGTTATCAAGCAGGATCCGGAGCAGAACCAGGACTCCGGCCAGAAGTCTGCGAACTCCGGGACCAGGTCCAAAGCGGGATGTTCCTCTGTTGGTGTCCAGGTTCGGCTTTTGTGTCTGCTTTTGATGTTCTGATCAGTATCTTTGACTAGAAATCTAGACTAGAAAGTTGGAAGCTTAGCTCAGATAACAGTCACGTGAGCTTTTAAAGAGCTTCTGCGTTTTCATGTGTAGAAATGTGGCGGCAGCTTTTCAGCGTGTTTGTCCAGTTTTTCTTGTGTTGGATTGTTATGTGAAGACATTCCTTGTCAGAACTCCTTAGAACCGGTCCGGTCCTTGCTGGAACCATCTCTCTGGTAACTGTAGCCCAGTAGCAGCGAGAGCTCCTTTGCAGCAGTAGCCTTTGTTTGGGCTTGTATCCAGGAGGGAGACGCCGCCAAGCCGTTACAAGCCGATATGCTTCAAAACCGCTGCTGTAATGACGTGTTATGTGCTGATTAACCACAGGAAAACGCCGCATTTATGGCACCAAACCACATAAAAGCGACGTTTTTCTTGGCAGAATAACCACCGAAAGATAGAGGAAAAACAAAGAAACAAGTTCTCTGTTGTCTTTGAACGCCGCTGCGTTTAATGACTGTCTGTAAAAACCACTACCCCCTTGCCTTCTGAAAATATAGAATAAATTTTATTAATTGCGTTATTACCCAGGGAACATTCTTGCCACTGGTGGTGTTTCCATGTCCTCGAGGTCATGCTTTGGGTTTCTAAAGGGCCTAGAGATGACTCGCCGTTGATAGGCACTATATAAAATAAGTTGAATTGAATCCAACACGCACCTTTGATCACCCTCATGAAATGCATATGTAAATATATGTGTGTGTGTGTGTGTGTGTGTGTGTATGTACACACATACATACATGTGTGTTTATGACATATGTGTCATATGTCTGTTTAGCTACCACTCATTTTATTCATGTATAAAATCTGTTATAAGTTTGGCTACTGCAATCTTCCAACATTGTGCTCTGTATTTGCTTATCAAAATAGGAAAATTGGCATTTCAGTTCTATAAGTGACTAATTAAATATATATTAAAAAGCTTTAGGATTTGGCTATCTCGGGTATAATTTCTTAATCTATGAACAAAATGACAGTGTATACAGCGTAAACTCAGCTGTCTCCTTTCTACAGTTTCTGTTTTAAAGAAAAACAATGTAGTGTGATTTCCAAGGTTTTATGAAGGCAGCATTACTGAAGACAGATCTTCAAGATTCAAGATTTCTTTGTCATTTCACAGAGAACTATGGAACGAAATTATGAGCGACCAAGATTTAAATAAATGAATAAAACTGCGATAAGGTGTAGTTGTGAAATAAAGGTAAAAAGTAAAGAGTAATAATAATAAGGTATAGTCAGAACAGTAAAAAGACATAGTAAACAGTATGATTGGATGAATACAATATCTATCTATCTATCCATCCATCCATCCATCTTTCGCTTGTCTGGGGTTGGGTCTTGGAGGCAGCAGCCTAATCAGGGAAGCCCAGACCTCCCTATCCCCGGCCACTTCTTCCAGCTCAACCGGAGGATCCCAAGGCATTCCCAGGCCAGCCGAGAGACGTAGTAACTCCAGTGTGTCCTGGGTCTTCCTCGGGGACTCCTCCCGGTGGGACGTGCCACCTCCCCAGGGAGGCGTCCAGGGGGCATCCTAAACAGATGCTAAGCCACCTCATCTGGCTCCTCTCGTTGCGGAGGAGCAGCGGTTCTACTCTGAACCCCTCCCAGATGACTGGACTGACCCTATCTCTAAGGGTGAATCTGGCCACCCTGCGAATTGAATACAATATTGCACGTATAATTGTTTTCGAAGTTCACCAGCCTATATTGTGTTGAGTAGTGTAACAGCAGTGGGGTAGAAGCTGTTTCTCACCCTCACCGTCTTGGTCTGCAATGACCTACAAAGCAAAAAGGCAGTAACTATGCAGAGTGCAGAACTGAGAAAAATGAATTAAAAGTTATCCTGTTGTCCAGCCTAAGTAATTGTGGGTTGATTATTGGTCATGTGGCAGATTTGTTATTTTACATTAGCTTATTCTTTGTATATATCAATTCTCAAATTTAATTTGATATTTTAACCTTATTTTGCAGTTACTGTATTCTTGCTTGGTATTACTTACCAAAAACGTGGCACCATACCAAGGAAAAAAGCAGTAACTACAGATTCTCCAAAAGCTGGGTCCTGGGTGTGTTTTGATACGCTGAATTTGAAATAGATGGAAACATTTGTTTTCCTGAACATGGATATACCAAACCCAAAGCAATTTGACCTTTTTAGGCCAATATTTTCTACCTGGAAGCTGTTCTGGTGCAGAAACAGCTGATTAACAGCTTCTGTGTCTCACATTGCTAAGCTGTATCAAGGCCCAAGTGTGGACCATTTATTTTGAACAGGACCACATGATTATGTGTGACTATTAGATTGATATATAACTGGGGGTGTTTCTGTAACTGTAATGTAGTATCGGCTATACCTAGAAATCACATTAATCTTAAAACGCTGCAAAACAACTTCTCTTTGAAGCAATATAGCCAAGTTAAACTCCAGTTTAACAGAACAAAACCAAACCACTTTGCCTCAGTGTTTCTAAGGCTTTTGAAACTCTTGTGATGATAACTAAGATGAACAGGTTGATGATTTTATATGGTGCAGTAGCTGTTTCAGTAGGCTAATAAACAAAGTACTGAATGAAATCAACACATGGGACAGATATATCAAATTAGTAAACATTTAATAATTGCTAATTAATCATGGATTAAAAAGACAATTCCACAGGAATCGTTGGTGATAATAATGATGATGATGATGATGATGATAATTTATTTGTAAAGCACTTTACAAATAGAAGTTGACCAAAGATTTGTTAGTTAAGTTAGGTGGGTTGAATTGCAGATAAAATGTCATAACCGTCCCATGAGGATGCCGCAAAATCAGCCGTAGCTGTCTGTGTTCACCATAGAAACAGTAAACTTCACTGCATAGCAACACGGTTCTATTTGGGTGAAGTAAAACAAAGCAAAGGTACAGTAACTGACATGAAACAAAGATAGTTTACAGTAATGGATGTTACTGTACTTTTGCTTTGTTTCACTTGGGCTTTTCAGTTACTGTAAAAACGATGACCATTTTTGTCCAAATCAACACACAATTGAGATAAGATATTTACTGGTTTTTTGTTTTGTAGGGCAGTGCAGACTGCAGTACCTTTTTCCAGAGGGGAGGAGGGAAAACAGTCTGTGGCCAGGGTGGGTGGAGCATTTGATGATGTCTTTTGCTTTGACATGCATCTTTTCAGGGTCAGTTCCTGAAGGGTTGGCAGAGTTGTCCTAATAGTTCGTTCAGCGATCCTCACCATTCTGCTGAACGCCTTTCTCTCTGTGGCATTGCAGTTCTCAAAGCACAGAGAGATGTTGGTCAGGACACTTTCCACAGCCCCTGTAGAAAGTGGTCAAGATGGATGGGTTGAGGTGGGCCCTCTTCAACTGCCACAAGAAGTGCAGATACTGGTGTGCCTTTTTGATGAGGGAGGAGGTGTGCGGGTCCTAGGACAGGTTGTCAGCCACACAAACCCAAGGAACTTCACATGCTGATAGAAGGCCACAGTAGTCCCATTCATGTAGATCAGGGCGCGCACGGGAAGGTTTCTCCTGGAGTCGATCACCCGCCATCTCCTTGGTTTTCTCGACATTCAGTGCTCGGTTGTTTGTCCTGCACCAGTCTGCAAGGAGACCGACTTCCTCCCTGTATGCCGTCCATCACCGTCCTGGATAAGCCCCACCGCTGTTGTGTCACCAGTATACTTTTTGCTGTTGGACTTTCCACGACAGTCGAGGGTCATTGGTGTGAAGAGAAGAGGCCTAAGAACATGTCCCTGCAGGTGAAACTGCAGCATTAGATGCTGGAGATGTTTACCTGGAAGTCACAGACACTGAGTGTCCTCCAGCAGCACCAAGGACTTATGCCAGTCCTTTTTTTTTTTCCTTTTTTAAAATTTTTTTTTTTAACAATACCAACACCATTTATTCAGAGCAACAACTACTGAATGTTGTTATTTTTGTGCCATAATCCTAAGTGAACAGAAGAAGATTCTGAGCACAGAGAAATGTATTTTCACGTTTATGTCACAAGGAAAATCACATTCAAGCAATAAATAATTCATTCTAAGTGAGCAAGTATTTATTCTGTGCTCAATGAACATGTAACAAACTGTTGCATTGTGTGCAAGCAGACCATGGCGCCCAGTGTTATCCTGTTATCCTGTCTTTCATTTTATTATATTCCCTTTTTAAAAAAGTGATTACAATTTCTGTTTTAAATTGCAAGCAAAATGGATAAGAAAAAAATGAAGCAGTGAAGCGGAAAAAACAAAAGGCAAAAAAACTAAAAACAGAAAGAGACTGAAGCAAGAAGACATTTGAAAGATATTTTCACTGTTTTTCTTTGCCATTGTTAGTGTGAATGAGGAGGACCCAGGACCAGAGGACCATTTTTCCTCTCACATTTATGAAAGTTTTAAAAGTTTTCACAAGCTGTAAGTCATATATCTTTATATATTCTCTATATATCCTTAGCCAGCCAGAAGAAAACATGTGTTTACACCAAATCTCTGACTCTGCGTCCATGTGTGCGTCTCATCTCCTAGTATCAGAAATAAATAAATTATTTTGTTTGGGGGGGAGGGACATTTAAACAGAAAATGAACTGAGGTATTACATGAGCAGTGGTGAGTTTTTGTCAAATTTCAGCATGGTGCTTATTAATATCATACACTTTGAAATAAATTAGCTCAAAGAAAACTAACAGACTCTCTTCTTTACACTAAACTTTGAGGACGTCTATATGTGACGTCATCAGTTATCTGTTACCACAGAATTAGCTATTTGGGGGCTCAATTCTCGTGCTAACGTCTGCACAAAAACTTTTAGTGGATCAGCCCCATAATAGTGATATGCTATAAATCTGCAATCTGACATTAGATAGTGAAATGAGTTAGTGGACGAAAAGATGACATTAGGATGGCCAGAGAGACTGGTCCCATCAGATCAGTGAAGTTGGGGTAGAATGGGAGGTCAAATGATGGCACTAAAAAAAGTTACAATCTCATGCTGTATTTAACACTGTTTGTATACAGTTGTTGATCTCATAGTGGACAATATCCTAAACATCCTGCAGACTTAATCTATAATTTTGATCACGCTGAATCCTATCTATAGGAAATGTTATGAAAAGCACTTTAAGGATACCAGCAGTGTATTTATTGACGTTTTATAAGTTGAGAGACCATAATCCGAATTTCGAAAACCTTTTAATTTTATTTATCATCTCTTAAAAAAAAAAAATGTTAAGCTTTCTAAAATGTAGGGCACGCTAGACATTATTGGTGAATAGGTTAAAAAAAAATGATACAAATTCCTATGGATAAGTTTGTGACTTATTAAGATAAAATTAATTCTGCAAATGACTCACAGTTCCATTAAATATGTACATGTGTACATTTTCATATTCATTCATCCATTAATCAGCAACAGTGCAACATATATGTGGAGGAGGGGGCAGGTGGTGTGTGGCGGCGTGGCCACTGGGGGGCAACCAAGACCTATGGCCCAGGGGCCTCATGCATTCTAAATCCGGGCTGGTGGCAGTCTTCAATAAGCTTTATTAGCATGAATGTAGATGAACAATTTTGCCAAAGCCATCACAAATTTATTAACGAGGTATTATAATAAAGTAAGTAAGAAAAATATAGTAAAAACAAACAAACAACAACAAAAATATACATATACATTTGAGTAGTTAGTACAAATAATACTTAATTGATGAATTGAGGAATGGATGGAATTATTTTTTTTTTTAAATGCAGATGGTGAGTTAGAAGGACTGTAAATATGGACAGGTGTGTCAGGTGTTGTGATGGTTGTTATGATGTTTGTCCCTCAGGTTGTGGCATAATCTGATGTATTCAGCTGCTGACTCTGTTCTCTCCAAGGACGTGTTGCAGTTAGGTTTGATCAGGCAGAGAATCAAAGTCTGTGACTTTCTGTTTTATTTTTGAGAGGAACTCAGCTCTGATGTGTTCATATTTGTTGCAGTGCATCAGGAAGTGTGTCTCTGTCTCAACTTGTCTGTGGGGACAGAACTGACACAACCTGTCCTCTCTGTCCGCAGCAGGTCTGTCTCTATGGTTACGCTGTGGTCACTGAGTCTGTACATCTCACTTTCTCATCAGTCACAGTGCTCAGATATTTTGTCCCCATGTACTGCCTGTTTTAGGGTTGTCACGATGCCAAATTTCTGTTTCAATACCGATACCAATGTGTATTTCGATACTTTTTGTAAAAAGGTGAAACATTCTCAAATGTCAATATTTTCCTTTATTTTGAAACAGACTTTGAGCCAGGAGCACGAGACTTCTGTCACTGGGGGAGGGAGGCCGTACAGTATATTAATCAACACTGTCATTTTAATTTGAATGCCATTCAACTATTTTTGCTTGTTCTCATTGTTCAAAAATTAAATGGACGAAACAAGAAAAATAAATTGAAAATGGTACTATACCAGCATTTAAAAATAAACGGTACTTTCTTTATGTTGTGAACGCAAATGAATTTGTAAATTGGAGCCTGTCTCTTTAACCTGTTGAGACCTGCGAGGATGCCGGCGTCGTCACTTTCGTCTCCCTCGCATTAATATAGCCGCTCACAGACGCTTGACGTCATCAAAGCAGGCCATATTTGGTCTAGTTGGATTCCTTAGTCTCCTCTTTGCACTGTGTCTTCAGTGTCTTTAAGCAGCTGCAGGAACAACATCCTACAGTAAAACATCAGTCTTGCACACTGTTACATTCACATGTCGAAGGAGATCATTGCGTTACACGACCAGTTACATCAGGCAAATAGTCAAAAACAAATGACCAAGCAGTCGCTTTTTCACTTTTTCATTTTTGATTATTAGTTGAAAATGGAAAGAAGAAAAAATACACAGATTGTGAGAATACAACCAAAGCTCTGAATATGTCTTGTTTCTAGATCTGCCAACTGCACTTCTGGTTCACATTTGGTAAAGCTAGCTCTGGTACTATTAGAGCTAACCTGGCACAGTACTACCTAAACGGCAGCGCTTTCAATTCACAGCTGAGCTCCAAATTGAACATGATTGTAGTAGGGCCGTGACACTAGCCATGATTTTAATTGTGATTTAAATTTTGGCTCCTAGTGGATACAAAGATAATGTAACTGGGGCAAAGGAAAAAAAAAAGATTTTCCACATATGTTGTGTTCTGGATGACATATTCCCAAAAGTATTCACTCCCCTGTCTTGACTCGCATATGCATCCCAGTAACATCCCATTCGTAATCCACATTTCAATATGACGTTGATCCACCCATTGGTGTCGGAAGCATTTGAAAAGAGGGGGGACACACTGGTGAGGGGTCTGAGGGTCCTACCCCACAAAACCTTTAATGAGGTTTTCTTTATTCTGGTGCATTTTAACAGGTTGT